>CAJUYG010003704.1:0-12360 GCA_910591675.1 Galerucella calmariensis | reverse complement strand
AATTAGGGGAAACGAAAAACTCTCAAATGCATCTTTTTAAGGTGGTATATATTGGATAAAAGCAGTCTCCAAACATTAAACAACTTAAATTCATACTATTACTCATAAATAACCTTCCTAGTACTGGAAATCACTATTTTTCCAACGTGGCTTCTCAATTTGACACATTTCAGTAGATATATTAAGGTTATCTATGTTGACACAAGAATTGATGACCAATGTCACTAATGTGGCTTCTCAATATGGCGACTTTCGTCGAAAGTTGGTTAAATCACTACCACGCTTACCTTCCCTCCTTTTTCTTTTACCTCGTAGGTCTGGACACAGTTTGGATGTTATCGAGAATAATGAGTTTCAATGAATATCTATATAGATGAAACTTTTCTCCATATACTGCGTTGAAATAATCGTAAAGGACAACGCTGTGGTGGTGACATCTTAAGTTGTGGAATACGGTATTCTTATTGTGACATTTTCATTATTTAATTAGTTCTTGATTGTTTTTCTTACGTTTTCACAATATAAAAAAACTATACAATATGATAGTCATTGAATATATCGAATATATTAATTGACTTTAATATTCAATATTAGATTCGTTCCAACAACAATCGAAAAGTTCCGAGAATTGTCAGAGGAAAGTCTACCATTGCAATTGGTGATATGAATTACGCGAAAGTTAGCTCGTTGCTGGATGCCCAGTTATCTTCTAATAGTTGCTGACACTATCCGATTGTTGTTGTTGGAACGAGCAAATGATTACATAATTCACGTGTATTTGATTGCCAAACTAGAATATTGAATTAATAGCACAGGTATGAATATCTTAGACATTGTCATAATTCATTTGAATTGATATTTATAAAATTTTTTTGTGAAACAGTATGATAATAGATAATATGGTAGGTACCTTGAAAAAAATCTATTACTGTCATGAATGTATTGGAATAATTATATTGATTAATCACCAAATTTATGATAATGTCATGTGGACCATTTTATTATTCATTACCGATTTTTGTTTTTGTTCCAATTCAATAAACTGCCCTACAACCTAGTTTTTCCAGACGACCTCTCATTTCTCTGTTCACATTTATTTTAAAAACAATGATTTTTACTAACTTTCGATGTTAATAACTTTTGACCTACTGAAAATTTTTCTGAATTGAAAAATCCTACTGGTTCTGCGATCCTCACTATACACGTTGGTATACTCTGATATTAGCGCAAGTCCGGCCTTTGGAGCGATTGACAATCAAGCGCTTTCTCAACGTTGCAGGCAAACCTTGATCACCGCGCGCCGAACGCAGGCCGATCTGTTCTGGAGCGCATTAATTATGTCGTATGTCTTTAATTTACTATACTGCCCTCAAAAAAGATCGATAACAAAAATTTGGCATTAACATTAACAATATCATTCAATTATATAAGCTCTTTAATTACGCGACCAAATAAATAACCTGAAGTATTTTAGCTTAACGCATTTGAATTAAATGTAATAGCTTTTATAATGAAATTTCGGAATAGTAGTTCAACTAACTAGTGCGGAAAGTAATACTTTCCCGCACGCTATTGCAGATTGCAGCAATATCGTGCGGAAAAGTCACTTTTCCGTGTTAGGTACACTACTTTTTCTACTAGCCTGCGGAAAAAACCCAGAAGTTAACATTTATCATCGAATACATGTGGGTAGGTTTATTTCCGTCTGTCTAGGTGAAATGTTGGATAACACTCCCAGATGTGAACCAAACAGTTTTATTTCCAAATTCCCACCAATTTACATTCAAAAGTCGATCTCCTTTCCGTTATACGTCACAATATTCTCGTTTTCCCCAGAAACCAAACCAGAAGGTCATAAGTTGATTCTCATCAAAAATTTAAACGCAATGTTAAGAAAAACTTCCAATAAAATCGCCACAATAAAACTAACTAAATACATCAAGAATTTAGATATTTACACTTGGCCATCCTATTGTAAATCCGTTCCGGATTCACTTTGGTTATCATCCCAAGGTTTCATGAATTCTGCACATTTAGAAGGACGCACTGGTCCCTCGCGATGACACACTTCAATTACGTCATACCTGTCATTGGGTTTGACCTTTGTGACCTCGTACGGCCCTAGGAATTTCCTATGAATTTTAATTCCTACTCCAAATTGGGTTCTTTTGATAGCTACCAAATCTCCCTTTTTATATAACCTCTATTTTTTTCTTCTTGAATTATAAGCTCTTCTATTTTCTTCCTGTACTTTAAAAATCTGTTTTTTGCTTTCTGCTCTGAGGTCTTTTTTCTCCTCATCAAACTTTTGTATTGTAGCTTCTTCCAATAACTCTGTGATTAGTATTTCTTCTTTATTACTCATCTTAACTCCTGTTAAAATTTCAAAAGGTGTAGTCCCTATGCTTCTCTGAATAGTAGAATTCAATGCTCTTTGTACGCGCTCAACATATTTAAGCCATTCAACCAACGTTCAAGCTGAGTTTCGTAAGAACTGAAATGATAATACGATTCACTCTCTCAATCTGACCATTTCCTCTCGGAACTCCAGTGGTTAACATTAAACTTTGTATACCCTCATCAGTACAATAATTTTTGAATTCTTCGGAAATAATAGCAGCTCCTCGATCTGTTTAATTCTAGCTGGGTTTCCAAAAACTTGTTTCTGTTTTTTCCAACCAACTAATAACCTCTTCAGTTTTTGTAGATTTGCATGCATATAGCCAGGTGATTTTGGAGAAATCATGGAATAGAGCCAATGATCACTCACTGGCTTGGGGCCATGTTGTGCAACCGTACAGTAGAGGCCACATGGAAAGACCATGTGGCAAAAGTTATCGTCGCTACAGGATGTCCGCAAGGGAGTGTTCTCTCGCCCACATCGTGGAACCTAGTCATTGACGAGCTAATAACCCTTTCAAACGGTGAGGTCTTTCTAACGATTGGGTATGCCGATGATATCGTTGTCCTTGTTGTTGGAAGGCACATTACCGTTCTCAGGGACCTCAAGCAAATGGCTCTAAATAGGGTACATGGGTGGTGTAACGAACACGGACTTGCAGTAAATCCTGCCAAGGCTGAGATAGTTGCTCTCACCAAAAAGAGAGGTATAAGACCTGAGGGTCTAAATCTTGATGGAGTACCACTGCCGGTGGTTGAACAGGTGAAGTATCTAGAAGTGATCCTTGATAAATCACTGACATGGAATTCTCATCTTGATAGTCTCCTAAGCAAGGTGAGAAACACGTATTGGGCCTGTAGGAAAGCCATTGGTCTGAGGTGGGGACTGACCCCCAAAACGATCATATGGTTCTATAGAGTGATTATGCTGCCTATGCTCACATATGCGGCTCTGGTCTGGTGGCCGAGGGTGACCTTGGTCACGGCTAGATCGCAACTGGCACGCCTTCAAAGGGTGGTCAGTTTGGGGGCAACTGGCTGCATAAGGTCTACACCAACTGTTGCGATGGAAGTGATCCTTGGCCTCTTCACCATGTGATCGAGGCTGAGGCGGGGAGGGCTTTCCTGCACTTGAAATGGCTGGGATACGTGCGAAGAGGGGAAGAGTGCAGGCACGTCAAGAAGCTCCGGCTCCTGGAAGATATTCCAGTTCTGGCTCGAGCGGCTTTTTTACTTTTTCCTTTCAACTGTGGAATATTAAATTCTCTTATTGCCACTTCTTCTGTCTTCGGGAGTGCAAAATGACCAATTTCGTGTGCTCTTTTTATTATGTCCATCTGCATCGCTTTTGGAGCTACTACAAACTCCTTTCCATTATCAAATTTATGAAGAATATGATTCTTAACCACAAAATTTTTACAATCTTCTGTACTCAATATCTTCTTAATCGCCAATATGTGTTCGTCCATTTCTTGTGCTCTTCTAAGTCGTTCTATAGCACCATCTTCTTCAATCAACGTCTTCGTAATTTCCATAATAACTGGAGAACTACTTAAAGCATCCACGTGAGGCATCCTGTTCCCTTTGCAATGTTCAATTTCGTATGAATATTCCTCCAATAATAAAGCCCATCTAGCAGCTCAGGGGTGCGATTTTCGAAACAATTCGGGAGTAAGTCGTATACGAAAAATGGAAATTTTCGTATGAAATTGAAATAACCTAATTTTCGACATGCTGAGACGGTAATCGTATACGAACACTTTCGTATGGCTTGTTTCGAGTGGGTTTATTCCATTCGAATGAATGTTTTCGTGTACGTAAAGTGCAAATTTACATAACCTAGGATCTTTAACCCCTTTATTGATCCTTTTGAGGAATATTCAGAAAGGCAATTTGTGAAACTTCATAGACTTACAAAACCTGTCGCTTTGGAAGTAATAAACATATTCAAGCAACCAACAATAATAAAGGAAAAATGCTTAATAAGTAATATCAAAAGTCAGTTAGGGCTGACCACACTTGATGCAGTAGTTGGTATATTCTTTGCATAGGACTATTAGAACTGCAAAGATAAGGTATATTCTTTGCTTCTCAAATGTCACTAGTGACAAGACCATGCGATTATGCGGTGTTGCCGGCTGCTAAATTCTTCGTGTACGAACGTTTTTGAAAAATACACATTTAGCACCGTATACGAAGAAATTCATGTGGAAATAACCGTACACGCATAATATTCGTGTGAACTCGAAAATCGCACATCTGGTGGTCAAATCTTTCTTAGTCATCCGAAACTTTTTCACGCTTGAATGATGGCTAAAATTTCGAGCTCATAGCTACTGTATTTTCCCTCAGCCGGAGTAGTTTTCTTGCTCATGTAGTAGACTGGATGGAGTTTATTATCCTTGCCCGACTTCTGCATCAGACAGGCTCCATAACCATATTTGCTTGCGTCTGTATGCAATTCCGTTTCACCTCCCTGCTTGTAAATGTTTATTACTGGTTTACAGGATAGAAATTTCCTTAGTCTCTCAAACGCCTCTTTCTGTTCGTTATTGAGAACAAACTTTTGTTCCTTCCTCAAAAGATCAATTGAGGACGAGTTGTACCAAACACCTAAACTCGGTTTATTGATGACTGATGTTTAGACTGTAGCTGATTGATGTATTTATTATCAACAATTACATCAATCTAAACATCAGTCATGTTTAAACCGAGTTTAGGTGTTTGGTACAACTCGCCCTTAAAGGTTTAGCAATAATGGAAGGAGATGAGATGAACTTGCGAAAATATCCTGTTTAACCTAGAAAAGATTGAACTTGCTTGATAGTGGTTGGTTGTGGAAAATTCCTGATTGCCAAAGTCTTCTCGTTTGACGGTTGGACCCTCCCACCCTCAATGTTAAATCCTAAAAATTCGATCTGCGTTTTTAGTAACTAACATTTCTTTTTTTATGTCTAGTCCATAGTCTTTCGCAACCTGAATAACTTCTCTCAATCTCTCAAGTCCTTCTGTAGAACTTATTATTATTATATCGTCCTTATAATAAAGCATGATATTTTTCAGCAACAATTATCTAAAAACAGTACTCACGATTCTCTGAAAAACTGCTGGACTATTGCATAATCCAAAAAAACATTTCAGAAATTCAAATTGTCCATGGTGTGTAACAAATGCTGTATATTTTATACTTTCTTCTTCTATTTCAACGTGAAAAAATCCATTCCTCAGATCGATGGTACTAAAGTATTTAGCAGCCTGCAATCTATCCAACACATCTTCGATTAAAGGAAGCGGAAATCTATCTTTCACTATGTTTTTGTTAAGTTTTCTGTAATCATTCACTATGTTTTTGTTAAGTTTTCTGTAATCACAACATATTCTAGTACTACCATCTTCTTTTTTAACAAGAACTATTGGACTAGCAAAGTCAGATGATCTACTGAAGAAGATGGCTAGAAGAAGGAGTTATTAGAACTCCTTCTTCTAGCCATTCTTCTATTTGTGCTTCAACCACTTATTTTTCTGATGAAGCTAGCCTTCTTGGACTTTGATATATTGGCTCTTCATTTTTCAATAGGATCCGCATTTTAACATCAGCTTCCATAATCTCCTCTGGATAATATTCTTTTATAAGTTTTTTTGATTCTTCCCCATTTTCCTCATTTTTTATATGTGTCACATCTACCGTATCATTTTCTCTATCAGAAAAATCACGTACCTCTTTCCGCGTTTTCCTACTTTCCCCTCGTTTCCAAAGGCAACTACATGTAATGCCTTAACTGTTTTAAGTGAATTACTGGAAATATTTTTCCCGATTCTTGAAATATCTCCCAAATTGGTCATTGTATGTAAATATTATTACTAAATATTATAAAAGATTGAGCAGTATTAAAATGAATCCGTTAAAATATAACCAATAAAATAATACTACGAACAGAATTCACCTTATGCCTCAAAATTCAAATGAATTTGCAACAAGTCAAGTCGCAACTTACTTTTCTATTATTCGGTAAATATAAAAATGAACCTGAATATTGTGACGTTTACAGAATTATAAAGGAAAATGAATTTATTACTCAAAATAATTATTTCCGCAACCAAATCAAATTAAAACAATTATGTCTTCGATTAACAGCTGGTGCAATATGATCGTCTAGAGTCTAGCTCGTCTATTGGAAAAATAAATCGTACCTTGTTTATTTCACAACAATAATATACAATTACGTCTGAATTTACTCGAAGTCCTCCTACTCCTCCTTCAAGTCTTACTTCTTGTTCTAACTGTATTTGAAGTCGTCTTACTCCCGTCTTTTCACGTCTCTTGCTGCGTTGCTCGAAGTATTCTTACTTCCGTCTTCTTCAATTGGAACAAATGAGTTTCTTTCGTCTACAAGCTCTACTACTGCGTCTGGTTTTGATTGAAGTTATCTTACTTTCGTCTTTTCTCGTCTTTTATTTCATTTGAAGTCTTCCTACTTCACTGAATCTGGTTGTGTTCGAAGTCGTCTTACTTCCGTCTTTTCTCGTCACTTATTTCACTTAAAATCTTCTCAGTTATGTCTTCTTCAAAAATAGGTTTACCTCCGTGAACAACTTCTTCAAATGTTTTCTCAATAAAAATGTTCGTTTTCCCAAACGTCAGGAAAAACGTCAACTCGTTCACGCTTCAACTATAATCTCCTCTGTATCCCGGTTGAGCCCCCAAAATGTAGGTTTATTTTCGTTTGTCTAGGTAAAATGTTGAATAATACTCCCAGAGGTGAAAAAAACAGTTTTAGTTCCAATTTACATTCAATAGTCGATCTCCTTTCCGTTATACGTCACAATATTCTCGTTTTCCCCGGAAACCAAACCAAAAGATCATAAGGTGATTCTCATCTAAAATCTAAACGCAATGTTAGGTAAAACCAAAAGAACGTTAAAATAACGCCACAATAAAATTAACTAAATACATCAAGAATTTAGATATCCACACTATATCAAAAAATTAACTATTAATATTTGACATTTATGAGGCTTATACCAGGGCCATTGAAAAAATCATTGAAACAGTACGTTTATTTTCATTAAGAACTATAGCAGGATTATAATATATTCCTTAATTATACATCGATAGCCCCGTCCTCGAGATCACACTGTAGTTTATGCTTCTCTGCTCGTATCGGCGTATTTGTTTAAAGAAAGAAGTAGATAATATATATCGCCCCTCGCCTGCCTACCCCGTCGCCCACAAATCTTATTCATTATATTTTTTACGCTCAACAGGCAAGTTTACACATTGTTTGGTGCGTTCGGTTGTGAATCATTGACAGTGAGTCAGTCAGTAAAATATGACGAGACGTAATAAGCGGAAATATGGGGACTTTAAGCAAAAGATGAAACGGAAAATGCGGAAACTAGAGCATATGATGGACAAATATTCATCAAGTGAGTACAAATTTTTTTTTCCTTCAGTCCTTCTTCGCATCGCCTCTACACAGGAACCTGCGGGCCGCCGGTGGCTCAGTGCATGGACATGGGCATGGTTTATAAACTAACTAATATAACATGAGTAATGTTTGTTAAATTCAGTTAGAATTGCCAAACCAATCTGATATAACATGAGTAATGTCTGTTATATTCAAGATTACGTAGCTGCTAACATGAGTAATATCTGTTAAATTCAGTTACAAGGCACACGGTCATTTTAAGCCAAAAGCATAACATCTCTTGCCCCATGGGAGAAGTCTCTTTTACGGCCGTGAAGATAGTGCACAAATTTGGATACTGCCCATTTAATCGCTAGTGCCTCACGGTCTTTTTGTGCATAATTTCCTCAGAATTGCCCAATACCCGCGACGCACCCCCTAAAAATGTGATATGAAACTGTACGCCGTTTGTTACATTTGATATTAGAACCAAAGGAGATCGGTCGAGACTCTATGCCGTTCAAAAATAATCGTGAATAAAATCTAAGAAAATTGTTGAAAACGTAGATACATTTTTGGGAATATGTTTTTCCGTGCTTTCCACACTATTATTTTTGTACATTATTTTTTATTATTTCTTTCTAAAAGGAACCCATTGCACTAGGTAGATGCCGCGTACAGTTTCAGATGACCTTTTTCAGTAGGAAAATCTCGGAAAATAAACAATTTCCCACAGCTTTTCACACACCTTTTTTTTGTACGGCACTACTATCAAATCTTTATTCATATGTTGTATAATCTACAGAAACAAATACAGTTCCAAATCACCTTTTTAGAGGGTAGAAAATGAGAGGATTCAACAATTTTCTCAGATTTTCCTCACGATTATTTTTAAACGGCATAGAATCTGGACCGATCCCCTATGATTCTACTATCAAATATAACAAACGGCGTACAGTTTCATATCACGGTTTCAGGGGGTGAAAAATAAAATGTTCAGTTTTCCACTGCGCTTTTCTGCACAAGAGAAAATGTACGCCATAATGCTGGAACCGTTGGTGGCATGACAAACTATCGTTCTGAATGGGTTTGCTGCCGTTTCAAATCGCGACACTTTTTTCCCCATGGGCTCATAGTCTATGCGAATTAATAGTATATTGTGTCATAAGGACGGAGAAGCTAATAGTTAAGCTGATAGTCGAGAGCTGCTCAAGCGTTCTCTGCATGTGGTGACAACAAACTGTTCCTACCGAGAAAAGCAAGAAAAATAATAGAGTTTTATGGAGAAGGGCCAGGAAAATGATGAAGAATGAGGTTACCGTGAACCTTCAGCATCGCTTCCCGGCCAACTGATACAGTGTAACTGTCTTTAACAATATCAGAAAATATTAAACTCGCTCCTTTTTCCCGCGTCAATTTTTAAGATTGTACATGATATGAAAAAAAATACGTTCGAGAGATTTGGAATAAATGGCTCTTGTTATAATAGTATTCCATCATTGTACTCACTGCAGAGTACTGAAGAAAGGTGTTCAAATAATGGAGAGAAAGGCGGGATGATTAGAAACTCGCTTCTTTTTCCTGCGTGGAATTTTGAATTTTTGAGATTAGATATAATGAGAAGAAGTTAGTTCGAGAGATTTTAAATCGGTAGAAGGACGTGCTAAAAACCATTAGTCCAAGGTATACTCACTTATATGGCCAAGGTCAAACCATGTTTTCAGTTTCTTCCAAACGAATAGATTGCGCAAGACCTTGTAACTATGCGATGTGTTTTGGTGGCATTCTTAGCCTTCAGAGCCTTTTTTATCTTTAGATCCACGTATTCATTATTAGGATATTATTTTATTGTGTTTTGGTGGCGAGTATCATGCAACACGTTATCGCTGTATAACCTGATTATTTTGAAGTACTTATAGTATGACTACTGATTATTTTTTTCGTATCATTTTCAACCAATCAGAACGATCAATTTAGTTGAGTTACCTCGTATAATTTCGATAATACCTGATTATACATAGGGTAGCTCTACCAATCGAAAATTTCACAAGTGATTATACATAGAGTAGCTCTACCGATCAAAAAATTTACAATACTTTAATTGCCATAGTAACCATATCGACATCAATATTCTGACGTTTATCAAAAATGAATCGATTTGGATTGTAAATTCCATTGTACCAATTTGCATCTAAATTAATAATTTGTTTATATTCACTCGACAAATAATCGTATCAAATACAATATGTACTTCAAAATAAATACGGTTAGGTTACCTCAAACTTCCTACATAATTACAAATCGTTTAACGTCAAACTGTCAAACTGACACTCTTTGTAATTATGCAACAAGTTATCGATTATTATTATGATTATTTTGAAGTACTTATAGTATTACCACTGAAAAAGCACCAGCGGCTACAGTTATATCAGATGTATCCATGTTGACAAACTCACAAGCAAGCACGGACTGATTACTGGTGGGAGCGCAGCGAAATCCGAAAACAGGTGGAACGCTCCGCGCAAGATGTTTTTCCTACGATCACTACCCAAAGTAGAC
This sequence comes from Galerucella calmariensis, assembly GCA_910591675.1. Classification (NCBI taxonomy): domain Eukaryota; kingdom Metazoa; phylum Arthropoda; class Insecta; order Coleoptera; family Chrysomelidae; genus Galerucella; species Galerucella calmariensis. The sequence goes on along the minus strand of CAJUYG010003704.1, from coordinate 1,993 downwards.
TTTTGCACACTCAAATCTAACCGCAAAGTTGATGTTTTCCAAGATCTGTCATAATTGACATTATTTACGCTCTAGAGCGTACTTTTCCGCTCGCCTGTTTTCATTTACAATAAACTAAAGAAAGGTAGTAAATAATAGATATATTAAAACAAAATGTAGAGCAGTCCGAATATTTTAGTTGAAATATTAATATTTGAAGATATTTGGAACAAAATTAATAAATATTCCTATATAATTTGACTGACATCTACAATTTATACAAGTTACTGGATTTACAACGCTGCAGGTTACGCTACCAACAAATAGATGGAGGTGTATATTTTATATGTTTCATTTTATTGAAATTATAAAATAATTTAAACCTCATACATTGATATTATTTTGATTCAATACTAGAGTGAACGATTTATTTCTTAGTTCAAGATAAAAATTAATATTTACAACTTATTACAAATATAACGTTGTTAAGATTGACAATTTTCTTGATCGTTTTTGCAGATTCCTATTTTCATAGTATTGATTTATACGGACAATTTTACGTAGTAGAAATATAACAGTCAGAAGGTAGGCAATGCATTATACACCTAGATGCAACAGTGATTGCATATTTGAGTACCTACCTACTATTTTGTGAAAATAGTAGACTATGGAATTAATGAAACGTCATTATTTCATTTTTAGTTTATAAAAAAGTTGTCTGTTTTTAAAAAGCTATTTGAAAAATGGATAGTAACAGTGAATTTTCAAGCACACTTCCAGATATAGCAGATTTTGCTAAAAATATTACTCTTAATCTTCTGCCAACTAAATCCAGAGGTAAATACGAAAAACAATAATTGTTACATGTTTTCAACATCACATTCTAATAAAGTGTACTTTTCATGTTTTTTTTTAATTATTTGTTTAAAAATAAGGTGATCGTAGAAAAAATCTTGTGTGCAATTCGAGCAACTCTCTGCCTCAAGCGACAAAGTATCACTTTCCGCTCTTAATACACAAATAGCTATTGTTGCAAGTGAATACGCACCTAATCTGGAAAGTGAGTATCGAAGCGCTGATAGTGATTCAAGTGTATTCTTCAAAATGGAAGTGTATAGTGCGTGGGAACGGGAGTGGTCGAATTCGAAATAAAAGCTAAGGTAGGTGAAGAGTGATAAATATATTATCCCCATCGCAACCTACTAGGTACCGTCAAGTTGGGTGACTTGAGACAAAACTTTAGGTATTTCTGAGAAGGGTTGGCAACGCCGCAGATTGTACTGGAATTCAGTTTCCACGCTGTTTTCATTCACGACAAGTCTATGCAAGTTGTTTTTATAGTTTTTGCTGGTTAATTAAGAAGGTTATTTGGGAGTGAAAATACATAAAGAAGGGAATAATAACGCTGAAATTAATGGACGCATTAAAAGTGCCCTCAATCTGTATTATGCAATAAGTAATACTTTCATCCGCAAGAAATAAGTGTTAAAAAGAACAAAAATGACAGTCTATAAAACCGTTTTTAAACCAATTTTAACGTATGGGAGAAAAAGCTGGGTTCTTACGAAAGAGACAAAAAGAAAATTACAAGCAGTTGAAATGAAGTATCTGAGAGCAGTATTAGGAATCACAAGAAGGGACAAAATTCGAAATGATTATATAAGAGAACAGCTAGAAGTAGAACCACTGGGAAAAAGCATAGAAAGGAATCAGTTAAGGGGGTATGGCCACTTAGTACGCATGAAAAACAAACAACAGGCAAAAGTGATATGGCAAACAAAAGCATGTGGAAAGAGACCAAGGGGAAGACCACGAAAAACCTGGGATGATGCACTAGCGGAAATTCTTAAAGAGCGTGGACTAAATCGGCAGGAGGCGAAGTTAAAGGCTGGTAACAAACGGGAATGGGCTAAATTTGTATACAATTGAAAACACCTTAACACCTTAGGGTATATTAAGGTTCTGATTATACAGTGTGTAAAAGCCAAATGGAATAAATTCATTATTTCGGTTA
>CAJUYG010003703.1:6076-19979 GCA_910591675.1 Galerucella calmariensis | reverse complement strand
TATTTTTTTGTACAACTGCAATTAAAAGTGACATTTTTAATGCCTGTCCAACGTGTTAAAAGAAGACGTTTGAAAATTAGCCTTTAACACATTCACTGCCAGCACCGCCCTAGGGGCGTTCGATCGATTTCGATAAAAACGCCGAGACCGCCGGAGAGGCGTTCTTGTATAGTCCTAATAAAACGGTCCGTGTGGATTGGTAAGCCGCGTGAGAAGTTTGTTTTGTTATCAGTGCAGAACCTGTCGTGGATTAGAGGATTTTTATTACAATATGTGAAGTTTTTATGTATATTTGTGTTTTATAATATTGATTCTTACTAAATCATGTTTATTGTTTACATTTATAAGATATTTTCAACAAAAATAATTTCATAACCTAATAAACTAACAAAAATATGACGTTGACCGCCTGAGAGGCGTTGATTGGCACACAGTGATTGAAAATAGGTAGCGCACGGTCAATCGTCACTATGTGTCCCTGGCAGTGAATGTGTTAAAAGAAATATAATCATTAATTTTTTTTAACCAAACAGAAGTAAACGAGACATGATGTTTCAATTTTAAATGGAACTTTCAATATTATGGAATTATAATTAACATTAATAGTACAATTCGAACAGCTGCTAATATTGACACCTTGCATTTTTGAACTAGCCGAGCTGCCAATTACATCTGCTTGTCAGTTCATGAAATGAAGTGTATTTATTGCTACACAGCTTGCAGAAGGCATAATTCTTTCAGCAATTTCCTTTTTTTGAATAATAAATTGATCGATGTAACCCTCAGCTAGACTTCCATCATCCGTGCTTTTTTATCTCCAATAATATTTGCTCCTGAGTCTGCCAGAAAAGAAGCAGAAGACCTTCTATAACAGCATGTATATTCCTTTGGATCCTGTATGTTTAAAAAGTCAGCAACGAATTAGGGCATTCTCTCAAACGTATTTATACCAAATGGGTTCGTATACTCTATTTCTTAATGTCTGACAGCACAGTAGCCTCATTAAATATTCAAATAGGAATTTATCTTATACAGAGTGATCCTAAGAATTTTATAAGTAAATACTAAAATTCTAATGCAAAACAAGTAGGTGTCTCTCCAGTTATTATTGTCAATGAGTACTTCATTAGTACACGAACATCTTTCATTTTAAATGTTTTATTATGTCTAGCTGCATAACCTTTCATTTGGGCCCATATTAACTCTATCGCATTTAATTCACAATGGTATGGCGGCAAACGAAGCACTGTTATCCCACGATTCTTGGCTATTTCATTAATAAAAAACTTTTTGAATTGTAGCTTGTGATCTGAAGCAACCTTTAAAAGTTCTTTTTTCAACATATCATCTTCAAATGGTATATCTTTTAACACTTATGGAACGTAAGCGACTCTGAGCAAAACAAATTATACAAATTTGGGCGAGACCAAGTTTCACCGTATATACCTGCAAAATTTCTAAGTAGTCATCAGGACAATCCCTAATAGGACCCTATTGTAATGTTTCTTGGAAATTATCAAGTTGTTTTAACTAACCGAATTTAGATTCATATTACCTTTATATATCAGATCGGGTATAAAATTAAATAGTAAATAAATTCCTTAGATGAACGGTGACGCTTATGGTTTACTACCTGACCAGCATCTGTGACCTTTTCGCGTGCTGTCAGACAATAAGAAACAGACTATAGTGCATTTCTAATTTGAGTATTTCAGAAAAAAAAGTCCATGAATAAAGTAGCAGAAGGGCGCAATGCAGGGTATTTATTAAAGTAGTCAATATATTTTCGTTAGTTTTTGCAATTTGAACAATCAATGATTTATCTATTAATCGAATATCATCTATTATTAAACGGCACAACTCTTCACGTCGGCAGACTCCATATATTCCGAAAAAATTAGCAACTTTTACCAGCAAGTATGTTTCATCTGGCGCCTCATTTAGAAACTTCTGAACTTGTTCAAACGTAAGTGTTTTTGATTATTTGGCCCAATGACCTAATGGAGGAGCCGCCACTGGAAGAAGCCAAGGTAAAGGATGAGATATAAAAGCGGAGCTTAATCTCCTCTTTACCTCATTTAATCATTTTTTTGTGTTAAAATAAAACAAAAATTTATTTTACATACCATTTATTTTTACTATATACTATAGTGTCATTTTGTCGATTTGAAAAAAAGAATGTTAATATAACTCGAAAAATTTTTACACCGCCAAAAATCTGGCACTCTTAAAAAGAATATGTACACTGGATTAAATAAAATAAGTTTACATAATTCATTCATTGCTACGCTAAATAGTTTAAAAATGATTCACTATTATTATTAACCGTATTTTTTAAATACTAACAACAATAAAGCAACTAAATTAGATCTAATCATTTCGTTACTTTTCTATTCACATAAACAGTTCATAAGACGATTATATATACACAAATTAATACAAAACCGGTTTTAATCGTATCCGAAACGTCCAGCCGGAGTCGTTTGGCTGAAAAATTAAAAATCTAATCAATATATAACAGCACAAGAGTGTATTTATCTGTAACATTTGAACAAGAAAAGCAGGCAACTATGGGTTGACAGTCAAAATGATAAAAGAAACAATTTAAACAACATAAACTTAAAAATTGAAGAGAATGAAACAATTTAATTTGTTTAAATCTTAATTATTTAAATATGTTTTGAACATTTCTGATACCCTGAAATTGAAAGAAAAATCAAATTGGAAAATGTCATATCTTGAAACTTGGACATCTACTTTATAATTTTATGAAAAAAATACGGCATCCAGTATTAAACAAAAACATGGTATTGCTGTGGTTTTTCATAAGTCAACAACTTTAAAAATATCAATTATTAGCAATGTCAGTTCTTTTCCAGAAATCGTTCAATATGGTTTATTTAACTGAAATGCACAAGATTGAAATTTTGCAAATGTTTGGATATGGAGATTGAGCACAAGAACACAAACTGAAGTTACGTATCTATTCAGAGAAGTAGACATGCAAGTATACTAATTTTTGACAAAAATCCAAGTAGAAAAGAGATGGTGCCATCATACAAAATACATTGCTTCAGTACTTTTTACTTTATATGAAAAATACTAAAAAAAAAGGAGATTTTTTTCGTTTTAAATGTTTATAACAAATTCCTGGAAAACTTGTGCGTGTCCAAAACATATCAAAATTATACTACGTATTGATTTTTATATGATACTTTTCTACTAGAATTTTTGGCAAAAATTACTATACTTGCTTTGTCTATTTGTGGCATCTACTCATATTACTCTTACTGTTTCTAATTAATTCCACTATCCAATAAAAAAAATTATGAAAATTCTAAAATAGTTATTGAAAGTTATTTCGATACGGACATAATATCATCAGGGGTCTTACTTGAGTGCATTACTTTTTATTCTCCTTATCAATGATATTACCAATTTGATAGCAGCTCCCTTCTATTTGCAGATGACATGAACATTATTAACAATTATATAGATGCCTCATCATTGCAAGCAGAAGTAAATAACCTGTCTATTCGGTGCTCGTAAAATGACATGGATCTTTAAAACTAGTAAGCAATTCGTGAATTTGCAAACATAAATTCTATAATAGTTATTTACGTAACTAGTTATGAAAAGAGCGATATTGTTTAACAAGCGTAATATTTGCCAAAACGAGCGCCAGCGAGTTCTGCAAATTACGCGAGTTGAACAATGTCGCTCTCTTCATAACGTGTTTACGTACAACGTTTTATCTAATTCCGCGCTTTTATAATATTTAATAAAATCTTCAATTACAATGGTAATATTAAAGTGGATTCAAATGGTGTTAGAAGTATTGTTACTATGAAGTATTCACCAAGAGAATTGACTAACTTTAAATAACTGAATAATGTTGTTTTCAATGTTTATAAATCTTAAAATACTATTGAATTAAAATAATGGGGTAATTGTTAGTTTAAATAATGAAGTAATTGTCAGTTTTGACAGTACCTAATTAATGAATTATTCTTTGGAACTTATGTAGTATCTCTATGTTGAAACTTAAACAGTTACGTAAAGTTTTTACATAACTACTTTTCATAACTGATATATGAAGGTTATGAAAAATGCGACGTTACCTAACGTTAAGGAGTGACTCAAACTGTCACATTTGATAGCGGAATTAGATAAAAGTTCTTTACTTTTCGTAAGTTATGTCTCATCTTGATTATTACCCATCTGTTTGGTCTTCTCACTACTTAGTAAACATAAAGATGGAACAAGTTCAAAAATATTTTTCCGCACTCCTTACCGGAAAACCCCAAAGGCGGAAAAATCTTAACGCCACGGTTTTTGAAGATTTTTACCATCTGTCACATAACTAATTTGACGTTTCACATGCATTTTTTTTCAATTAAACGTTAGTGCACGTCAAAGTTTTTTGTTATATTTTGGTTTATTTGGTAGTCGAAGAACAGTTGTGTGTCACACATGCAGGAAACGCTTTAGCAGCCCAAGAATATCAGCTGCCATCGTTCGTGCAACTTAATAGTCTTAGGCTACTAAAGCTCATGTTCTGCCCTTGTGATACAATATACTATTGTTAGATATATAGCATTCAAGTTTGTCTCCTATGACTAGGGAGGATTTATCCAAGAAGACTACTGAAAAAACTGTTGATTCTATTAAGGACTACTAGTCTCTCTAACTAAACGTTCGAGCTAAGAGCACAAAAAGATCTTTTCCAATAATTTAACGGTTATACCTCAATTTAAAGACGTTTACTTTAGAGGGCGCTACTTATTTTTTAGAAATCTAATTTTCTTTGAGAATATTGCAGTTTTAAACCGGCGGCCAGACGGGTAGAAGCACGGGAAATTTGAAAGTTAAACATGAAGTACAGTTTTGTACAGGAATCCCTATGTCACATCTTATAAATAACACAGTGTACATATTATGTTACCGTGAAAGACCGAAATCTGGTGAATGTCGAGATACACCGGTGAATGTCAACAGTCTCAACGTTGCTTGACGTATGTCCGAAATATTGTTGAAATTTCATCATTTCTAACTTACACCGGCGATTGTCGACATTCAGGATGCACTCATGGTGTATGTTGAAAAGAATTTGTTTTTAAATAAAAACAAAAAAAATCCATAGGTCTTTATTTATTAAAATAATATGGGAAAAGGACTTTGTTGAACTCAAAACAAACAGTAGAACATAAATATATAAAAAATAAGAACAATATCTTATTTATTGCCACAACTTAAACTACCGCGGCACTCGAATTGCACAAAAGTTCCTTGCTTTCACAGCTGCATTTAGTCGTGGAACACTTCCTTTTGCAGTTACACCGTGTGCATGTTTCAATTCCGCCATCCATCTCGGCACCATAGGCAAAATAAGACGTTCTGATTGGTTGCGTTGTATCGGTTAAGTGGGTGCTGAGATCGTGGTCGGAATGGACTACAGAGTGCTCAGATGGTAGTTGGAATTGAATGCTAGTGTTGTGCTGCTGGCCGCGTTTAATTCCATGCAGTGATTTTGTGAGCACATGAAACTACTGTCTAACTATGGAAAAATTACCCACATCTTTTCGTTACATAATTCTTCATGACAAAAAATGTATTCGAAGTAATATAAAATGTGAACAGGACTTGCGCCAATGGGTTGAAGAATATAGTGTTTTTTTTTGAAAATAGCCAATTTTTTTCCTCGTCCTGTACAACTGGGAAAAAATTTTAATGTTATTGGGGAAAAACTTTTTCAAATATCAAACTCATTGGTGGAAACCGCACGTTTCTATCTTTTTTCGTTTAGTCAATAGTTAATCACGTTTAACCCTTGAGTGGTCGGGTTGGGTCTGTGGAACCAGCAGCCATTTCGTTCTCGTACACCACTCTTGTTTTATATCGGAGCGCGTCGCAATTGTCAGTACCTTTTCGTCCGAAGGTCGAGTATTAGTGAACCAAGGCGTGTGCGTTAGTGTCCAATAGTTCGCTAGTTATTTGCATGTTTGGTCTGTCAGACCCCACCCGACCATTTAAGTAACTTTTGTAGCTTCGACAAGTGAATTTGTTTTCCTGTTTTTTTATAATATAATTCACATGAAGATCGAAAAACAAAATATTTTTGTGTCAAATGTCAAAAATGGCTATGCTTAGAACATGTTCGTCCGATGTGCGAAGAATGCATTGAAAATTGGAGTGAGGATTAGGGTTTTTTCTACTAAATGTAAGAAAAGTGCATTTTTGTTAACCTATTCTTCGTATTTTATTAAGAAACGTTTTTTATTTTATTGTTGGATTCAAAACAGCTAAGAGATGTATTAAAAATGAAATAAAAAAAGATATTTGCGTATAAAATAGTTTTATTTTATTATTTTATAATATATTCTGCAAAATAAAAACTGGGTCTCACAGACCCCACCCGACTCTTCAAGTGATTTGCAAGCACCCGATTTCTCAAGGATTAAAATGTGTCAATTTTATATTTTATTTGTTTTTGTATCATCTGATAATAAATGCTTATTAAAATGACGTTCTGTTTAAATAATTTATACTATCTCAATATAATATAATATGCACTAAATCTTTAAAGTAAATTTTATATAAAATATTACAATTTTTTAGCGACATTTCTTTTGTTGAAACTTCGTCCATGGAAAATAAATTTTCTTTACAAATTACGAACTGATTACGGGTGAAAAGCTGCTTCAAGGTACCATTTTTGTTAGCTAATCTATAAAAGTCTGAATCCTGTATTCCAACAACAACCGCTAACACATTTCGAGGGTCTGTACGACCACGGTCGACATCAGGGACTTGAATTCTTACGGTATCACCAATTTGGGCAGGAGGAAACTTTTTTTTTGAGGTTCGCAACATTTTTGTTGCTTGAAGTAGAAGATTCTCTTTTGCAGATACTCTTTTTAAAGAAATTAGCTCGTGTTGTTCAGTCAGTGCTTGAGATGTGTTAGGTGGCTGATCAGTCAGTATCTAACTTGCAATTATTTAAGCATTCGTGTTCTTCCTCCCATGGCCTGTTCTTATGTGAGTTTCAGAAAGTATTGTAAACAACTCATCATTAGTGACCTAATACTGGATATTTGTTTCTCGTGGTTTTAATTGCACAATTAACTTTTCTTCATCACAACTTTTAAAATGTCAAAACGTTTTAAACGTCGGTAGTCCAAAGGTGTACTACACTTACTTTTAGCAGAAATTACTTCAGAAACGATTTTAGAGTACTTTTCTTGTGAAAAATAAAAACAATTGCCTTCTCGTTTACTTCCAATTAAGGCATGTGAGTTTTCAAAATTAGGTTAGGGAGCGCTGTCAAACGTTGCGTTAGACTGACGAAGACAAAGCTAACTGAAACAAGAGGCTGGAACCGTCTGAAAACTTGTAGACCAGGGTCGATAATTTTTGAAAAAAAAAAATAATAGAATGAAACCCATTGATATAATTGAAGAAAAAAATAAATTACGGGCGATCCGAGTTCGGGAAGTGGGAGGGGGTGAGTTTTTAAGGGTAAAAAATGGTTTATCTCGATTTCTAGCAAAACTACAAGTCCTACGGAAAAAAGTTAAATGGCAAAGTTGTGAGTAATAAAAAGCTCTACAACTTTTGTATTCACAATTTTCACACATAACCTTAAAATTTATGTGAAAAACTCAAATAACCAAGTTTTTGGTTTTTATTTTTATCTTTTTCAAAAAAAGTATCTTTTTTACGAAATTTCGTGAAAACTCACCTTATTATGTCCCAAATACACTGTAATTTATTTGATTTGAAATATTTTCTTTTTCACCCTATTTTGACTCAATATCAAAAAAGCACCCTAATTTTCAATCGAAAATTCTCGCGTCAAAATATCAGCTTTTCTCAAAAAGTCGGTGATCTTTTTGTTCGATGAAATATCTACTTTCTGATAGTCTGGAAAAAAATATACATCTCCATGGTAAATGTTCTCAGAAAATGCAAAAAATGAAAAAAACTCAAATTCAAAGTTTTTTTTAATCACTGTACAATTTCATAGAAAAAATGTGATTGCTGCAATTTTGTCGAGTTAAAAAGTTTATCCACTAAATTCGAATTACATTCATGTCATAGAAAATCTCATAAAATGTGAATATACATGTAAATCGTATTATTGAATTTAGATAATTCACTTTGAATACATTATAATAATTTTAAAAACGTTAATCTTGACATTTATAAATACACTATCTTGAATTCTAATCACCTATCCGTTAATTTTTGTTTCTTTGATGGCATTTCTTCATCGTTAGACTCGACAAACCTTTCCAACTCTAGTTGATCTTCGAAATCTTCAAGACCATCACCTTTTTCGTCTCCAATGTTATTTCCAATCTGCATTGGTTCTTCATCCACAATTTCATCTGAATCATTTACTTCTTCGTTGGTTTTTTCTTCCATATTGGAGCAATTTTCAGAACCATGACAATTTTTACATAAATTTGTGAATTTTAAACCATGTTTTCGGCAGCCACATTCCAAACTGTTACACCCAGCTTCACAGCGACAGCAAATAGCTTTGAGCAATACTTCCGGAATTAAATCCTTTTCTGTAAATTTGGTCATAATGCCACGTTGATGTTTCTTCCAGCTTCTATCTGTTGTCAATTCGTTGCCTAACCAAGTTTGAAGCTGATAATATGCCCTGTAACAATTCTGTTCTGCTGCTCCTTCAGTGGGTGAGAGGTTTGCCAAAATGAAGGGTGATTTAATTTTTGCCAATTGATTTTTTTGAAACCTTGATTGACTCAGTGTAATTTTTTCATTTTTACATTTATAAATAGACTTGATTAATTGTAATCCATTTTTTAGGTTACGTTACTTTAGTGTATTTCGATTTGCAATTTTTTCGTCTATCAATGTTTTGCATTTTCTGAGAACATTTACCATGGAGATGTATATTTTTTTCAGACTATCAGAAAGTAGAGATTTCAACGAACAAAAAGCCCACCGACTTTTTGAAAAAAGCTGACATTTTGACGCGAGAATTTTCGATTGAAAATTATGGTACTTTTTTGATATTAAGTCAAAATAGGGTGAAAAAAAAGTATATTTCAAATCAAATAAATTACAGTGTATTTGGGACATAATAAGGTAAGTTTTCACAAAATTTCGTAAAAAAAATATTTTTTTTGAAAAAGAAAAATAAAAAACCAAAAACTTGGTTATTTGAGTTTTTCACATAAATTTTGAGGTTATGTGTAAAAATTGTAAATACAAAAGTTGTAGAGCTTTTTATTACTCACAACTTTGCTATTCAACTTTTTTTCGTAGGACTTGTAGTTTTGCTGGAAATCGAGATAAACCATTTTTTACCCTTAAAAACCCACCCCCTCCCACTTCCCGAACTCGGATCGCCCGTAATTTATTTTTTTCCTCAATTAAATCATATTCCCCTCCTTTTCTAATGGGTTTCATCCTACTATTATTTTTTTTCACTTTTTACTGTTTTTGAAGGCTTCGACACTGGTCTATTGTCGCGACCTGCAGTGTCCGAGTTTCACCGGACCTCATTTGTGTTTGTCGACATATACCGGTGAAAGTCCGAATGTATGATAGAATTAAGAAATGTTCGGACTTTCACCGAGGCATTTGACATTTGTCGACATCCACCGGCGAACGTTGACATTCACTACTTTCGGTCTTTCACGGTAACATATGTTTACACACAAGAAATAAGTTGTCAAATATGAACAAGAGGGAAAGCTTTTAGCGACAAATTTCTAATTAATTTGAATACAATTGGCCTAAAATGTATTATTAATAAAGTATCATACTTTACCTCCATGTTCTAAATTCACTTTACTCAACGTCCATCATTTTTTCTTCACTTTTTTCAACTGCAACAGTTTCAACACTTGCATCTGACTTTTCTGGCGGTGCGTCATCGATCTTGGTAGACTTTTCATCTGTCGATTGTTCACTTGAAGTTGTTTCTGTACTCGACTTCCCGTCGTTAGCAGCTTGTTTATCCGTAAAATTCTCACTCACAATTGTCTGATCTTGATCACTATCAGTTTTTTCTGTCACTGCCTCTACCGTTGTTTTACCTCTTAGAATCTTTCCAAGAAGCGACTTATCAACTGAAACTTCTTCGTACTTATTTTTTTCCTCTTCTTTATCACTTTTTTCGTCCGCTTCTTGATCATCTTTGTAATTAGGCTCGGATTCGGGCTCTTCTTTCTTTCTCAAACTTGATCTCAACACTCTTCTTTGCGGTTCCGTTTGCTCGATATTACTTTCGAATATTTTTTCTATTCGTCTTTTTTCCCTTTTCTTTCTTGTAACACTTCTCCTACTCCCACTTATTTTAATGTTATCGTTAATTGTATTAACGTCAGTCTCTTCATCGTTTTTACAGTCTGTCTGTTTTGGTTCTATTTTTAATTTAATAGCCTCGGCGACCGCGGTTTTGTAATTGTCGATGTTGTTTTTATCGTGTACAGCTTTTAGAAAATTTTCCGCTTCCTGTATTTCATCTTTAGCCGCGCTTAGGATAATTTCTACATCGGATTTATCAAACAAATCGTTGGATATCCTTTCCAGTAAAACGAACGGGTTATTCGGGATCGGGGAAGTGTCTTGTGCTACAACATCTTTGTCCTTTTTACGTCTTTTGGTTTTTCGCACGTAGATGTTTTCGTATGAAGCTGCTTCTTCGAGTTTGATGAATTTGTTTTCAGGACTTTCCTCGGATTTTCCACTACTTCTAGTTTTTCGACTGTTCAACGCTTCGCGCTTCCTACGATTTCTTGTCCGTGAGGGGAAGATACTAGGATATTTCACCTCCTAAAATTAAATCAATGCAATCAATTAAATTAATGAAAATATTAAGAAAATAATATGTGAAAATCAAATTTTATACCAATGTTACGGTGCCTACTCGGAAGGAAAAATAACAATTCCATTCTCCCTTCCCCTTCTTGAAGGTTATTTTTCCTTCCCCTTCTTGAAAAAATTCTCATTCAAAATATTGAACATGCGCAGTTTAAGGAGACGCGTAGAGTTCATAAAATAACCTTTTTGGTGTGCATCATCGATTGTTAATGTCCCAACACATTATGTTGGAAGAAATTTAAAAAATGCAGGTCTGTGATTAATCCTAATCAAAATATCACAATAATGAACCTTTAAATGTATTACAAACGTTAACCCTAATCTTTGAATCAAGAAATTTGATTAGTTGATGTATAGATTACGCACAAGCGCGACCTATCAATCGAGAGAAATTGTATCATTCAAAATAGGATGAAGACGCACCTTTCGTAGCGGCAATGTGTCTTATGTTCTTTTCTAATGTCCCACTAACAGTTCTCGTCATGTTTGTACTTTGTTGTTTACAGTCAATTATTATTTATGAAAAGTGAATATTAATCTTGTTGTTATATTTATTTGAATGAAACAAAAATATGCTTAGTTACACGGAAAAACATCAGCATTTTGAAAGTTCTCAAGTATTTTCAGTTAGAAAAATAAGCTGGTAATTATTAATTCCATAACCTTTTCCGATTTGGCTGAATACGATCCTGATGATTTTATTTATCAAATTTTAGGTTAGCTATATGTCAAAATAGCAAAAAAAATAAGCGACATACCGAAAACCCAGATATACGTCACAAATGATGACGCACACCAAGAAGGCCATTGAATGTACTATATTTATGTCTTTTAGCATCTCATCAGCAGAATAACTTCACATGATAATAGCTTGGTAAAAATAGAATTATAGCAAGCTAAAAAAAGTATGTATGTGACGAATCAGCTAAAGAGAAAAAAAGGTTTATTACGGTCACCTCTACACCATTGTGAAGTCAATCCTATCGAGTTTATATGATCTCAAGTGAACGCTGCTCACTACTTTTAAATTGAATTAAGTAAACTCCGTTTCACGTAAAAAGAACCCACGTGAAGTTGCAGTCGTATGGGCGATCTTGTTGTCGAAACCAGCGACACAGATGAACAAGACCGATTTTGGTTTTTGCGCAAGACAGTTGTCAAACTTCATGTGGCTTCTTGTTATGTGAAACGGAGTTTACGTCAGCTTCTTCTAGCATAGTTCTTTAAAATGATAGACAATTAGAAAAATGTTGTAAATCATGTATTAAAATAACAGAAGATGAGGGATCTTGATTAGTTAATTGACCAAACGGCTTTTGACTATACAGGGTGGTCCTAAAGTAATTGTACATAAAAGTACAGTACAATCTTCACATCAAAATATTGCGATTTAAATCAACCAGCATCAATATAATGTTGATATTGAGAGAGATACAGGGTGTTGAACATGAAATTTTAATTTTCATTTTTTACAATAACTTCAACGATTTTTGACGTATATGCACAAAAATTTGAGGTTGGGGGTTTTTTGGTATGGGAAATCATAATTTTGTACCTATTTCGATGTTTTTTGTAGAGGGGAAAGGGTTTTTTGTGCGGGAAAGTGACACTTTCAAAGCTAAAATGCGTGCGGGAAAGTGGGTTAAAGCGCACGGTAGTAGAAAAACAATTTTTATTGACTTCAAATATTTCAAGTTTTATTATTTGCAACTTTAGAAGGAAACAAATATAAACGCATCTCTTTCGCCAGCATTTTCCTATCGCTAGACTCACCTCATCACCGTCACTGTCCGTCCCGCCCCTTTTTCTTCGGCTCACTGGTTTGTAGGCCTCATCTTCGAATTCTTCTTCTTCTCGCGCATGTTTAGACTTATGTATCTGTATTAGAGGAAACGGTATGACTTCCGTACAAAATTTACACGGTTTCGAATGACTTCTCATGTGTAAATTCAACATATAGGGTGTACCGAGTCTAACTAAACAGCTTGGACAGGTCGATCGGTGCGAATTCATGTGTGTCACGTGATCTTTGAGTAAATGCTTGAGTCCGCAAATGTAACACATACAGTATCTGGAAAATATACAATTATACAGGGTGTCCAGAAACTCTCTTGGCAAACGGTGCTATAGTTACTAGGTGTGATTTTGAGTCAATTTAGCTCAAATTACCGTTATCCAAAAATGCTTCCTAAGGGAGCTACAGCTCTTTGAAGAAGACGTCCTCATATGAGTTTTCTTCAAATTATTTTTAAAATACCGTTACTTAAAATATTCAAACTTGGTGTAATCAATAAACAGTTACAAAGCCAGTGGTTCGCTGTAAGTAAATTTTTTCAGATCCATCACAAGCGTGTCAGTCGGGGGGACCAACAGGTATTTTTATTAATAAAAATTTATTTCCAAGTTTTTTATGTATCCGACACCGAATTTGGAAAATTACAGTTAATTTTCAAAAAAAATGTTTTCTTCTTTCAAATCGATATCATGAACCGTTTTCGAGAAAAATAAATTTAAACTTTTTGTGTTTCTTACATAAAAGTATTTCGGGTTAAGGTAATTTGAGTTAAATCGACTCAAAATCACCTCTAGTAACTGTAGATTCCGTTTGGCAGAAAAGCTTCTGGACACCCTGTATGGATGGTTTAACTGCTGTTTGCACCGGTTGCAGTTATCTTTTGGCTTTAGTAACTCATGATTAACTTTAACCATTGATTAAAAGTGAAGTGTTTTGCACCATTTGTGGTTAAGGTACTGGTTAGTAAATTATTTGTTAGGTATCTTGACATTTAGGAATAATTTGATAAACAGCAATTTTGTTGGTACTAGTGGTGTCAAATATGACAACTATTAGATATTTATATTTGTAAAATTACTCAAACAAAAGGTAGGAGTTTTCAAAATGAGCGGAGAGAGAAAAAGATCAAGAAATTTCTTTCAAAATAAGAAAATAATGTGCTTAAATGTAATAAGAAAGTACCTACAAGCACATAATAGAATGCAAGGAAACAGGTGCGTTAAGCTGGAAGGATAAGGGACAGGC
>CAJUYG010003702.1:0-19985 GCA_910591675.1 Galerucella calmariensis | reverse complement strand
AAAATATTCCACGCATATGCTTAGGATGTCAAATTGCTATGTGGGATATATAATGCTGAGTTTACCCATCAATTAATCCATAAACACAGCTCGTAGATTTGCTTCTCTTCCTGTGCAAAATAAATTACAAGCAAGTTTACTCAATTCACAGTTATTGTTTCAATCGTTAATTTATATTTTATAAATACTTATACTACTAAATATAATTTTTTAAATAACCTATCACCAAAAAAAAATTAATTTATTATTATTTTTTGCAAATACACAAGAAAAACGTGAAAAGTATTGACGATTGCAATATATTTTAAATTGGTCGAGGTCCACTGGTGACGTAAGCAAGTTCCCATTCACCGACGAAAGATTTAAGCGAATAAGCAATCCTGTAGGGTGTATAATCGTTGGTTATCGACAGCCGTCGGTAAGTTGCATGTGCGGCATTCTGTATACCATTTCACCGACCGATATCGCGAATTCGAGTCGATGAGAATTGGTATGTCTACCGTATTCTAATGAGCCCCACGGTAACCGTTATCGATTTCCGTTGAAAGGAAATTTTCATTATTTGTTGATGTTTGGCTGGAATTGCGGATTATTTAAGTGACTTTTTAATATTTGAAGAGTAACTATATTGTGTATAGGGTTTAATATAGTGTTTTATAAGTCCTTTCCATCTTTTCCACAAAATTTTCCTGCAGCAAAATTTGAATAGCTCTCTATGTACTGAATCAAATGATCCCTCTGAGCGATATTATAACGCTAAGCTTTGATAGAACAAGAAACTCCTTCAAAATAATTAATATCTGTACTTATCCTATCCTTGAGACTTGAAAAAAATATATATATGTTAACGCCAGATCAATTCTTCAATGCTAGTTGACTCTAAATTTCGAGTTTTTGAGGTTGTTAATGTTAATATAAACATTAATTGTATCGTTCATCGTTGTATCGTTGCAATTCCGAACGTCGAAAACCGTGGCATACAGAATAGCGTTATATTAGTCCCGTCGGCCGCGCAACCGATGGCTGTTGTTAACATACCCAACATACCGATACCGACGACTGTCAATGCCGTGTACAGAATAGCGCTCCTGAATGCCGCACATGCGACTTACCGACGGCTGTCGATAACTGAGACTTACCGATACCGATTTCTCTCCGAAACGAGTTACAGAATAGCGCTCCTGCTTTGTAAAACGCTAGAAAACATCTTATACCGAGAGTAGGCTTACTCTTAGTGTATACCACTATTGTAAAACCGGCCCTTAATGGGACAATTCACAGAAAACTGTAACTAAGCACAAATAGGTAAAAAATTGTTCGAGATTAAAGTTGTGCAATTTTGAATCATCTTTTTTTAATATAGCGAGTGTTCGGAAATCGCGAAAAACCATATTCTACCCTTTTCCACCACCGCACAATCGGGAATATCCCATCAGGGAATTTGTCACCAAAGTATTTATGATCACTCTTTCCATTATTTTCGAATTTGTTTGTCTGTAAGGAGCACATTAAGGTCATTATTTATATTATTAATAACTTTTTGAAATAGCTCACCTAGAACCTAGGCTATTGAATCTGATTGGTTGGAATCGCACATATCTATTATGCTTTGTCAATAATCACGTTTAAAATGTGTCAGTATTAACTGAGTCACCGTGTACTAATGAATAATTTTCAACTAGATATGTAGTGCACTGTAAACAAAAACAAAAAACATATAACTGGCTGTCTTTTTCACATTTTTCACATTTGTCGTTGATCTTGAATGTTTTTCGCCGCAAATTTGTCTACTTTTGAAATGTAAAACAAAATTTTCGTCGGCTTTCGAGTGTCCTCGAAAGAAAGGCCTTAATCCGCACAAGATTTTATAACGAGATTTCTCGTGTACCATCTCAAAGGAAAAATTTAGTGCATTTTCTTATACATAAAACCAACTTTCAACTTTTACATATAACTTCCTTCGGGCGCAAAGCGAAGTTGTTTAGAACAAACCTACAGATATCATCACCAGAAGGCAAAAGTGCACTCCTGGGACCAGTATATGCTTCTACACTTTAGAAATTTTGAAGAAAATTTTAATATTTTCCATTTTGACGATAAAACTTTTTATTATCAAAGTTCTAATTTCATTAAAGCATTTTAGAAGGCGGCATTGTCACGACAATTCGGGAAAGAAGTTAAATTGTTATATAACTACTCTTAGTTCTGGAATGTCTTTCGTACACTCTTCGAATCTCAAAAAGCAAATTTGTGATGGAACGAACGTGGAATAGAAAATTATTATCCCAATGATTGTAGGGATAAAGTTTTCCTTCGTGGATAGGAAAAACATGTAGAGTTTGTTCAACCATCCTTTCCGTTACGTCATACATCATTGTCCAGCTTGCTCTCTCATTCATGAAATGGATGAGAGGGAATTATGACGTCATTAACGTACTTCTTATCTAAGGTCAACATACATTTTATCTGTTACTTTTGACAGTTCAGTTGTGATAATATTTTAAAAACATTTGTCATTGATTATAATTTTGAGGTTAAGTGTGAAATAACATTCAAGTAATATAAGACATACGTAATACAGCAGAATACGTCACCGATTATGACGTAACGGCAAAGGATGGATGATCAAACTCTACCACCATGTATGCTTTTCCAAAAGAGCGTTTCCTTCCATTGTTTTTTCCATATTTCACTGTCTTTGGACTTGTACGTAGATTTATAGTACAAAGAAAGTTTTGAAATAGTTCGTCCTTCAGTCCTTTCAGTTTTAACATTTATTTAAAATCAGCGTTTGGTTCTTATTAATACAGGAAACATGGAAAGAGGTAGATTTATTTTTAACAACTGGATCAGGTACCAAATACTCACTCCTAAAGTGTTGGAAAACCTGTAAGCATATTTTAAAGGGGAAATTGTCGTAATAGGGAAGTATGCCCAGTACAATATCAATGAAGAAATGGTATTATCATGTCAGATAATTGAAGCGTTGGGATTTTGTTTAATCAGTTCTAAAATTATACAGGAATTTATAAAAAACTGGATGAACTAGGTTTTTGTGGGCTCCAGGTATCAGCTCCAACAAAATGTTGAAAATAATGGAGAAAACCAAAAAGTTAGCAATTGGAAATGAAAATGGTCGACGTTTACCAGAAAATTGAACTTTGTTCTTTTTGGTTTGATTGTAATGAAAATGTGTATTATATTATAATGTTCATAATTTGCATGGCTCAAACTAAGCTAAGCTAGAAATACTTTAGTTTGTCGATCAACATCTTCTGTATGTTCCTTGTGGTGTATTCATTATTGATAATTTTTTGGGAAATAATACAACAATATTTTTTGTATTTTTATATTTCTTTCTATTTCAAAACGTGTCAGTACAACGTTGGCCCAACGCTATATAACTCGCAACGTCCAAATACTGCTTGGAAGTTCTGGATTTTATCAAGTCCTTTTACGGGTTTGCGAATAAGTATCAAACCAAGTTGTGGTCTTTGTTTCAGATGGATGCAATTCTAGAACCCGTTTAAGTTTTCTACTTCGGTTTTAAGAATACCAATGTCATCTTAAATTTTTTCAATGGCAGCTTATTCTCTTATTCAGTTGTACATTTTACCATTATAAAATATTTCTGTATATTTTTATAAAAATTATTTTCCCACCAAATATGATTGTGACCACTCTTTTGTTTATTTTTTCCCAAAAAGTCGATCACATGTAACCAAACATAACATTTTCTTTATTCTAAAAAAATAACCACTCCCCTCAAGTTCCTTTTCCCCTCTTCCGTATAGGTAACGTCGGAATTAAAAAGAACATTTTCTCATTCGTAGAAAATATCCCTTTTTGCGTTTATCCTTTTGATATATGTTCCTTTTGATATATATCAAAATGAATTAATAGTGCCATGCTGTTGACGTTCAATAGAAGAATCAAAAGAAACTAGATCATTATTTTTGATTTAGATCACGGTCCACTGGATGACCGAATACAGCACAAAGCAAAAGGATATCATTAGTGAGGAGACATTTCAATATTTACAGACGAAATGACAATAAGAATGTTTCGTCTGTTAGCGCAATGAATGAATAACTCTACGCGTAATAAAATGATTCAAAGTACGGTTTTATTAATAATCTATATTTTATACATGTTTTGAATTAGTATTTAAAATGAAGTGACAGAATCTTTGAACAGATCAATAATCGTTTGTGAGTATAGTGGGGGGAATTGGGCATGTCCTTTTATCTGATCATACTGTGAATATATTTACAAACCGTACAAGTTTTATTATTTCAGTTTTAAAATAAAATATTCAAGAGACCCAAGGATAAATTATAATAAATTATGAAATCAAACAATTTTATTTTGTTAAATCTACATTATATTTAAACTTAAAGTGACGCGTTTCGCTAACATAGTAGCTTTTTCAAACGAATGGAGGTATAATGAGAAACTTTCAATTTATACAGTGCCTTAATACTAAATTATACGGATATTTAACAATAAAATTATAATCTATTTACAAGGAAATGAAATGGTGACAATAGATGAATGGCTACGCGAAAGTCAGTCAGGAACGGTGCCTTCGGGATACCTGGTGACCTCCCGGAGTATCCAGCCTTACCACCACAAGCGGGGCTCTGTGGTGGTGGACATTCAATTCCCTAGCTACTCGTGGGATGTATTATGGAGTATGTGAAAAAAATGGAACAGAAAGCAGTGGAGGAAGAGAGTATTTTCGGAAAATCGAGGATGGTGAAACGAACACCTGATAAGGCGGGAGAGACTAGTGAGTGGAGCGATACAGGGGTGAAGAGGAAGGAGGTATCGCCTCTGGAAGATAAGGAGCAGAGGAGGAAACAGAAGGAGAAAGGACGGCAGGAAGCGGAGAGTGCGAAGGAGGAAGGGAGGGAGAGTGTAGAGAGATTGAAGGAGATGGTAAAGCGACTGGAGAAGAGGGTGAAAAGGCTGGAAGAGCAAAAGTCGGCGGCGGAGGGGCGAGTCAGGGAATTGGAGGAGTTGAGAAGAGAGGAAGATAGGATGGAGAGAAGGCAAACACGACGGGAGACCGGGAAAAGAGACTGGGATGGATGGAATGAGATTAGAAATAGGGACTGGGAGGATAAAAAACGGGAGGGAATAGAGGTGAAAGTAGGAAATCCCATTTTAGGGGAGGAAAAGATAAAAGTGGTGTGGGTGACTAAGGAGGACAGTGGAATGGAGAAGGGGATACAGAAAGTGTTTAGGGAGAGGTATCCGATGCTGGCAGGAAAAGGAGAGGAAATGGAGTGGGTTAAGGAGGTTCGCACTACGGAGAGAAAAGGGACCAGGGTCAACGCGGAGGTGTTGATCTGTCGGATGGAGGGAGATTGTAGGGATGAGAGGAAGGTTTTTAATTTGATGAGCCGACTGTTTGGGGAAGTGGAGAGCGGGGTTAGAGTTGGGCTACACAGGCTTGAGCATGTGGAGGTGGAGGTGCTGAAGAAGATGGTCGCGTGGGTTAGAGCTGATGGAACTGAGGTGACTATTTATATAGATAGGGAAAAGGAGGTCAGGAATGAGGCGGTAATCCTGAAGGATCTTGGAGAAGTCAACCAGGAGGGGATAGATAAGATTAAGAAGGGTCTGACGGAGATGGAAGGAAAGTGGGTGGATAGACTCAGAGTCTCAAGGAACAGGGAGGTGGTTATAGAAGCAAAGAAGGGGGTTGAGGTGAGGGGAATTCTGAAGGAGGTGGAAAAGGTGACAGGAGCTAGGGCAGTGGAGGCGGGGAGGGAAACAAAAACCATTAAGATGGTGGGGATAGACCCATGGATGGAAGATGGAATGGTGAGTAAGAAAATAGAGGAATTGATTGGGGAAGGGACGAGGGTGTTGAAAGTGGTGAGGGAGAGGAACGCAATGAAAATGGCGGTGGTGAGGGTGGAATGCGAGAAGGCGGTAGCCTTACTAGGAAAAAGGGAAATTAGGCTGGACTTGAATAGGGTGAATATAATAGAGGGGAGAGAGGAGGGCAGATGTTTTGGTTGTGGAATGAAGGGCCATCAAGTAGCGAGATGTAAGGCAAGGAGAGTGGAGAAGACAAGGGAATGCTGGCTATGTAAAAGCGTGGGACACATGGCCAAAGACTGTCGGCAAGCCTTCCTTTGTAGGGTATGTGGGGAAAGGGGACACAAGCCAGGGGAAACAGAGTGTAGTAGGGGGAGGAAGGTAGTTAATGAAGGTAATGGAAACGAAGATGGAAAAAATGGGAGGGACCCTCTGGACCCCTTAGAGGGGATGAGTCCGGTCAAATAGGAGGAAGGGGCGAACAGACCTCGGGAAGAGAAAATGTGGAGAAGGGATGGAGGGTGCTACAAATAAATTTAGGAAAATGCAGAGTAGCACATGATATTCTAGATGAGGTAATTGGTAGAAGGGAAGTGGATGTGGTGTGTGGATCTGAGGTGAACGCTAGATATGTGGGAAAGCAAGGTTGGATAATGGATGATACAGGAGAGGCAGGAATAAGAGTGGTGGGAGATGGAATGAGGGCGGATGAAGTGAGGAAGGGTAACGGTTGGGTGGTAGTGCGAATTGGAGACATGGTGGTGTACAGTGTGTATATAAGTCCAAATGTCAGCCTAGAAGAATATGAGAGGAGTATGACAGGACTGGAGGAAGATCTTAGGGTGTCTAAAGGGAAAAGGAGAGTTGTAAGAAGAATGGTGACAGGTGACTTCAATGCCAAGAATACTTCCTGGGGAGGGAGAAAAACGGACAGGAGAGGAGAGATCCTGGAGGAAGTATTGACATCCAACGGATTGGCGGTGCTGAATGATGGACTGTTGCCCACCTTCGTGAGGGGTGACGGGGGTTCATCATTTATTGACATAACAGCGTGTGATGAATGGCTGGGGGAAAGAGTGAGTAGTTGGAGGGTGCTGGAGGATGAGGAAAGCTTGAGTTTACATAGGTATGTGGAGACGAATATAAGAGGAGGGAGAAAGGAATTGTTGGAAGAGTGGGGATGGAAGTGGACGAAGGCCGAGGCAGAAAGAGTGAGGAAGAAATTAAGGGAGGAGATAGGTAGGGGACTTGGGCATGATGTAGAGAAACTGTATGATGTGATACAGGGCTGCAGGAGAGAAGGGAAAAGGGGTAATAGGCGCAAGTGGAGGGCTAATTACTGGTGGAACGAGGAAATAGAGAGTCTGTGGCGGGAGTGTAAGAAGGAACGAAGACGAATGTTGAGGGGGAAAGTAGGGATGGAGAGAAGAGTGGGATATAAGGAGAAAAAGAAGGAACTGGAGCGCAGGGTGAAGAGGGAAAAAAGAAGAAAATGGGAAGAGTTACTGGGGGAGTTGGAAAACAACCCATGGGGGAAGGCGTATGAGATAGCGGTGAAAAGAATGGGTGGAAACAGGAACGTGGTACTAGAGGAAGATTGGGAGAAAGAGATTATAGAGAAATTGTTTACAGGGGTAGAAGGAGGTGGGGAGGGCAGAATTCGGGAAGCCCAGAATACTAGGGAGATAGGGAAAATGAGAGGGATAAGGTCGGTAGAGAAGTGGGAAATAGAGGTGGGGGGGAGAAATATTAAGGTAAGGAAAGCCCCAGGGATAGATGGCATGAGAGGTGATATGGTGAAGAGGCTGTTGGATGACAATGGGGAATACTTTTTTGGACTGTTTAACAGGATATTGAGGGAGGAAGAGTTTCCGGAAAGGTGGAAGGTGGCCAGGGTGATCCTTGTGAAGAAGACGGGTAGGGATGGAAAACGGGCGGGAGACTACAGGCCTATTAGCCTGCTGTGTGGATTGGGTAAATTGATGGAGGGGATAATGAAGGTTAGGATTGAGGAGGAAGTTGATAGGAATGGGGGTTTTAGGGAAAACCAGCATGGGTTTGTAGAAGGGAAGTCATGCATCTCAGCGCTGGGCAGGGTGGTGGACTTGGTGCAAAGGGCTAGGCAGGGTAATGGTAGGAATAAGAAATTGGCCCTGCTTGTGTTCTTCGACGTGGGAAACGCGTTCAATAGTGTCAGTAAACGGGCGGTGTTGAGCGCGTTGACAAAGCTTGGAGTAGGGGAGGGGCTAGTTAATCTAGTAGAGGACTACCTGACGGGGCGTGTGATAGTGGACACTAGAGGGAGAAGGTATGGGACGGAGGTTGGAGTGCCCCAGGGCTCGGTTCTGGGACCGACGCTTTGGAAGTGTGTGTTTGATGAAGTTTGTGGGATAGCATGTGAAGAGGGATGTGAGATTACGGTGTATGCGGACGATGTCTGTCTGGTATGTACGGCAAAGGGAGAGGTGGATATAGAAAGAAAGGCGGAGAGGATGTGTAGGAAGATTGTGGAGAAGATAGAGCGGTGTGGACTGGAAGTAGCTGAGGATAAGACTGTGGGACTATTGGTGAAGGGGCGGAGCAAGGCAAGGGAGGTGGAGGTGATGGTGAAGGGAAAGAAAATTTGGATGGAGGAAACGGTGAAGTATCTGGGGGTGTGGTTGGATAGCCAATTATCCTTCAAAACCCATATGTTGAAGGCTGCAGAGAAGGCAAAAGTAAGGGCAGCGTGGCTAGGAAGATTGATGGGTAATGTGAAAGGACCGGGAGAATGGAAGAGGAGGATAATTGGTAGGACGGTAGAGCAGAGTATGCTGTATGGCGCTGAAGTGTGGGGTGAGAAAGCAGGGGTGAATGCGAGGGTTAGACCACTCCTGCGGGTGCAGAGAGGAATACTTTTGAGGGTGGTGCAGGCGTACAGGACAGTGGGTGGACTGGCAGCAGCAGTGCTGTCACGGTCCTATCCATTGGATCTGATGGCTAGAGCCAGACAGAAACGCTGGAGGGGAGCGAGCAGAGAGGAAGTACAGGATTGGATGGATGAGGAAATGGAGAGAAGGTGGGATGAGTATGAGGGCGCGCTAAAAGGAGCGATTGGGAGCAGGAGAAATTGGGTGGACCGGAAATTTGGAGAAGTGAACTACTTCTTGACGCAGGTGCTCACAGGGCATGGGTCGAGAGTGGGTTACCTCCACAAGATTGGGAAAAGAGAAACTGGAGTGTGCGAGAGATGTGAAGTGGAGGATGATGTGGGGCATGTGTTTAGATGCTGGAAGAATGAGGAAGTTTTGAAGAAGTTAGAGAATAAACTGGGAGAGGCGGTGTATTGGGAAAATATGGTGGGGATTATGTTGAAGGGCGAGGAGGAATGGATGGAGATAAGTGGCGTAGTAGAGAGCATGATAAGGGAAAGAGAAAGACTCGCTATGGAATGAGAGAGGTGGGAGTGAAAGAAGGAGGAAGATGAGGGAGAGTGTGTGAGGGACCGCCGCCCGTCTTGAAGTATGCTAGGGTAGTGATTCCAAGGCGGGAGTAACGGCGAGTTTGAGGTGGGTTTGGTTGGTAGGCATCTCCGTGGGGATGAGTCCAACACTGTCTGGCTACTGGTTAAGGACCCAGTCGAACATGAGTTTCCCATCTCGGCCCGAAAAAAAAAAAAAAAAAAGGAAATGAAATGAATTTGTCTAAATATGGGATTAACTAAAGTATTTAACAAGTTTACCTGGAAACTCATTCACAACCATCCTACAGGAATCTTTCTAGGTAAAAAGGTTTAATAATGGAGAATTGTTAATATCAAGTTGGTCATTAGGAAGATTATCTGAATATTTGTTTTTATTTATCTCTAGGGCTTCTAAAAGATTTAATTTGAAGGATTTTGTTTCTATAGGCAAAATTTCAAAATTTGAATCGAAAAAGTGTTGGTTTGCTAATAAATAATTTGAATAGTTGGAATCTGATTTTTGGTTGTCATAACTACGTTTGTGTTCTGAAATTCTAGTTTTAAAATTCCTAAAAGTTCTACCTATATAAATTTTATCACAGTCGTCATTACCACATTTTACTGGCACCGATATGTAGATGACATTTTAGCTTACTTCACTGGTATGAATTAGGTAACTTCATTACTCACATTAACTCAATACATAAAAATATCAAATTTACAGTAGAAATTGAACAAAATAAGTCCATGAACTTTCTATATCTTTAAATTTAAAATATAAATAATAGACATGATTTTTCTATATTTCACAAACCATCACATACAGACATTACAATTCATAATAGTTCAGTCCACCCAATCAGTCATAAATTAGCAGCTTTCAATAGTATGATACATAGACTTTTAACAGTTCCATTAAATATTGACAATTACAATAAAGAACTAAATATAATAAAACAAATAGCGGTTAATAATAATTACGATCCAAATTTAATTGACAACATCATAAATAAATAGATACGAAAACATACTCTATAACAAGTATTTCCTTCTTATAAAAACAAAAATAACCAATTTAAAAGCTTAACTTACTTTGGAATACCATCCTTAAAAATAAAATCATTTTTAGAAACTTTAGACTTGAATATTTGCTTCAAAACACAACAATTTATCCAAATTCATTAAAAACAACAAATCCAAATCTTCAAAACTAAATAAATCAGGAGTTTATAAATTAAAATGTGGTAATGACGACTGTGATAAAATTTATATAGGTAGAACTTTTAGGAATTTTTAAAACTAGAAATTCAGAACACAAACGTAGTTATGACAACCAAAAATTAGATTCCAACTATTCAAATCATTTATTAGCAAACCAACACTCTTTCGATCCAAATTTTTAAATTTTGCATATAGAAACTAAATTCTTCAAATTAAATCTTATAGAAGCCCTAGAGATAAATAAAAACAAATATTCAGATAATCTTCTTAACGACCAACTTGATATTAACAATTCTCCATTATTAAACTTTTTTACCTAGAAATATTCCTGTAGGATGGTTGTGAATGAGTTTCCAGGTAAACTTGTTAAATACTTTAGTTAATCCCATATTTAGACAAATTCATTTCATTTCCTTGTAAATAGATTATGATTTTATTGTTAAATATCCATAATTTAGTATTAAGGCACTGTATAAATTGAAAGTTTCTCATTATACCTCCATTCGTTTGAAAAAGCTACTATGTTAGCGAAACGCGTCATGTAGATTTAACAAAATAAAATTGTTTGATTTCATAATTTACTATGGATCTACATCAAGTAAAAGCCTCATCTATTCAATAAATTATAATTCAATGATGTCTCAATAATGTTTAATTCTAATATCTCAATGTTTTTATTTTCGTATTTTTAGTGTAGAATAAAACAGAGCAAGCAATATGTCACCCTAAGTTGGAATCATATGGAAAACTTTTTTATTATTAATTGTAGGAAAAAAGTTATTCCTCATAAAAAGTTCTGCATCATCTAACACATATAATACAGTCATCAAATAGCAACATTTTTTAGCTTGTCAAGAAATATGAGTCTTACTCAAGAGAAAAGTACCTTTAAATTTGACAATATCGAAAAATGTTGGATATGTCGAAGCATTAGTATGAATGAAATAAGTTATTTGTCCACGACCACCTAATAATAAGCCAATATTTTACCTCCTAACTAAAGGTATATGGTACCCATATATCAACTGTCGTGAATTATGGTTCATAATACACTGTAGTGTATTATGGTCCATAATTCACGAGTAGAGATGGGGGTACAATATGGAATAAACTATTAAATCTGTGTATTTTGTTCAGGAAATTTGTTTCTGACATATATCGTATCTATAAAATATTGTGATTTTTAGTATTGATACTTTTCATAACGATATTTTCCAATATTAAGTATTTTAAAACAATATATTTATAACGGTACGTTGTATTGATACTTTCTACAGTATCGCCCATCTCTATATATGTCAAATTATTTGAAGTAGCTGACACAACATTTTGAGGTTAGTAATATGCCAAATCGCTACTGACTTTTATTTATTAATAAATAAATTAAGTGTCGTGGACAAAGTATAGTATTCTACTCGCAATTTATGGCCATAATTCACTTGGGTGACTTGCGCCCCTCGCCTGCGGCTCGTGACGCAAACGTCACCCATCGTGAATTATGGCTATCATAAATTGCTCGTTTAATAATATACTATTGTCCACGACCACCTAATAATAAGTCGATATTTTCCCTCCTAACAAAAGGTATATGGTACCCGTATATCTATTAGAGTGAATTATGGTTCATAATACATGCCATGAAAATTCAACACTCAAAACATTTCGTTACCGTTGATTGAGGAGTTTGTTACATAGGTGACTAGAGATGGGGGCGATCAGTACTTTAGGACTGAACATGAAAGGAAGATGAAGGAAAGCACACTTCAACTATTTACACTATATTACACTTTATACAATATTTACACTTATTACATCAAAGATACCACTTAGGTAGAGCTTTAGTTTTAGGTACAAAACCATAAACTTGGAATTATAATAATATTTAACAGATACGAATTTATTTATTAGAAGTATTCAACTGGATTTTTACTTGACATAACTCGGGCGCTTCGCGCCTTGTCTGGTCTCCAAAAAGACCAATGACAAATGACAGTTTCAGGCAGCGTAGCCACATTTAAATTTATATGCTGCAAGTACAAAACTTACAGTGTTGGATATTGTATCCAACAGGGGGTACAATATGAAATAAACTATTAAATCTGTGTATTTTGTTCAGGAAATTTGTTTCTGAAATATATCGTATCGTGAAAATATCGAAATTTTTAGTATTGATACTTTTCAAAACTAAATTTTCTAATATTAAGTATTTCAAAACAATATATTTATAACGGTACGTTGTATTGATACTTTACACAGTATCGCCCATCTCTATAAATGTCAACTTATTTAATTTTGACGTTAGTAACATAGACAAAATAATTATATAAATAATATAATAATTATATTATATTTCTCTATGGTTAGTAATACCAAATTGTTACGAAATTGCTATATTTCTGTAACGATGAATTCATTGAATTCGGATAGTGGAAATTAACTTTCTACTACACCAACTGAAATAAAAGAAGCGTCGAAATTAACGACTATAGGACTGCTGCCAGAAAAATCGAAAGAACTATACGTCTACATATTATAACTTTATGAACTGTAGGATTAGTAAAGGTATAAAAATTTTCCGTTCTACACTCGCATTATTTAGTTGACTTTTATTTAATAAAGAAATCAAGGGTCGTGGACAAAGTATAGTATTCTACTGGCAATTTATGGCCAATATTCACTCGGGTGACTTGCGCCCCTCGCCTGCGGCTCGGGACGCAAACGTCACCCAGCGTGAATAATGGCTATCATGAATTGCTCGTTCAATAATATACTATTATGCATTAAAAGCGAAAAGTAAGGAATTATTGTTCGAAAGCAAGGGTTAATTGCTTGAGAACAATAACTCCACTTTTAGCTCGCAATACATGTAACATTTTTTCTACAATCACATGAATAGATGTAATAACTAATAATATTGATCAATTCATACTTCTTATTTTAAGTACCTGTCAAATAATTTATAAAATTTTAAACGTATACTTATTATTGTCAATACTGTCAATGTACTTCTTCTCATTCTACAATTAGAAAGGTCTCGTAAAGCGTAAAGTAACTCTATTCAAGAAACGTCAACTTTTCTTTGTAAATGGCAAGCGAAAAAACCTACTTTTCAATGTGATTGTAGAGAAATTAAATTTGTTTGTTTCAAACATTAATATGTTAATTTTATAACTTGATGTTTGAATGTATTTTATTATTTGAAAAATAAATGAATATGCACTTATGTCGCGTTTTAAATGCAAGAAATATTAAAAAACAGGGAAAACCTGAAAGGTGATTATGTGTTTCGTAATCACAAGAGATAAATGTTCATTCAAAATAGAAGCATATACAGTGTGTCTACTTAAGTTGGAACCATATGGAAAACT
This sequence comes from Galerucella calmariensis, assembly GCA_910591675.1. NCBI lineage: Eukaryota > Metazoa > Arthropoda > Insecta > Coleoptera > Chrysomelidae > Galerucella > Galerucella calmariensis. Next base: position 6,122 of record CAJUYG010003702.1, on the reverse strand, counting down.
TTTTTATCAGAGGTTTTATGAAAAAAAAAATATTCCTGATCAAAAGTTCTGCATGGTCCAAAAGTTAAAATGCAACCATCAGATATCAATTTTTTTGAGCAGTATTCGAGGTTTGTCAAAAAATTTGAATTTTGTGCGAGAGTAAAGTATCTTTATTTTCAACAATTCAGACAAATGTTATGGAGTAAAGTTGTTTTGAATTAAAAGTTATATTCAAATATGCAATTACAGCCATTTATTATGAAAACTCAGGTTTTGTGATTATTTACCAATTATTCCATATTCACTATTCTGGCTGGATACAATTTATCTCTCTCATCTCTTATCTCTATTTACTATTGTTTTTGAACCACCTTGCAATTCACATATGTAATGAATGCATAATAATTATTTATTATAAAAATAAATATAAAAATAGCAAATAAAACCCTGCAAGCCAGAAACACTCCCCAAGATAAAAGATATTGGCAGTTTTGCTCGAGTCAAGGCACCAACGTTTGACGGGAAGATGTCGTGGACCAACTATGTTAAACAGTTTGAAGCAGCCGCTAGAGCAAATAATTGGTCAGACAGGGAGAAGGAAGTGAACTTGACCATCGCGCTTCGGGTATATGCCTTGGATGTGCTTCAGACTAAGAAATAACGGATGACTTCGAGCAGCTGAATAAGAGGTTGGACTTGCGATATGGTCACGAACATCTAGAACACTTGAACCAATCTCAGATAAAGAATCGAAGGCAGAGACGTGATGAAACCCTTCAAGAGTATGAATTGGATATCGCCCGACTAGTCCGATTTGCTTATCCATCAGCACCAGAAAACATGATGGCATCCAGGCCTTTATTAATGGCTTACGTGACCCTGATATGCAAGCATAATAGACCGAAAGACTCAGTCCAATCTAATACTTTTATTGTAGATGAACTAGAACATGCTCGCTATTTATGCTGTGACGTAAAACTGAAGTTAACTACAAAATGCTTAAGACTAAGACAAGAAGGGAGCGACTAGAAGAAGAAATTCCGTACATAAATCCTGATTCACCCAGTGTGGATATCTGATCTACACCAAATTCACCCGATGTGAAGCCTTGTGATTCAATTGTATATTCAAAATACGTCTTATTTGAAACTTAAAATACTTATTTACTCAATAACAGCTTCCTGTGAAATTTATTGGTTATATCGTACAGACATCCCAACCCCGTTTTACTTAGAAGTGTAAATTAATGTATTTTGGGGCACATAGCCCTAGAAGTAGCTGCTGCTTCTTAGGTTTAGGTCTATGTTCTGTAAACTTTATAAGGCGTTAAGTAATGAACTATTGACGTCTAAAATGCTTATATTTTTTATTAAAGAAAACTATCATTTCACAGCATTTCTGTTTAACTATTCAAAAATTTACAATTGTTCTACCGTATAAGAAGCAGCCATAAAATTTTTCAGGTCGTTTGTGTTGTAAAGTTTGCAAATGACCGTCAGTTTTTGTGTTTAGAGAGAAGTTTGGTGTCGTGTAGTAGACATAACGAGCGGTGATGAAGTCCTCTACGTTGATGGCACCCGAGGGAATCACCGAACCCTGGACTCGGGTGATATTCTCGGCATCTCAGGAACTCTTGACTTCCCATCTTTCCTTTCCCGTTAGCTAGGACAAGTAGATTGTTTTATTTCAAACCTACTTTTATTTTCACTCTTTTTATTTCAGGAAACAGATTTCAAAGCGGCAAAGGGAGAAAAATTATCCGGAGTTTTTGGTTAGTCGAGTTTTTGTTTTAACGTGGAGAGTTTCTTTTTGTTCGGTTTCCATTGTGTTGAACAACCCAACTTCAGAATTAACGGAAATGAAGACCTTACGGTTTCCTCTGTTATATACACGCATCACTCACTTATAATAATTATTTATTTACCACATTATATATGAAAGAGGAATAATTAGAAAAATGTATGGACTAGTGAAACTAGGGAATAACGAGTACCGAAGACTTATTAATTATGAAATTAGGAATATATTAGAAAATGGGGATGTAGTAGCCTCTATTAAATCGAAAAGGATACGTTGGTATAGACATGGAGAAGAGAAGACTGGAGAAAAGGACAGGAGGTAAATACCAAAAAATATATGGGAAGATCAGGTCGTGGAAGATATGAAAATTTTGGGATTAGAAGGCGGGATGAGACAGATGCAGGACAGAAGGGCGTGGAGAGCAATAGGCATTTGACTGATTTTGGAAAAATGCTCCACGATGCATCCACGTATATACTTCATCTAAAACAAATGTTATTTTTGTAAGAAAAAAAGTTTTTAAAAGAAAAATTTCAACGTTTAAAAACACATTTCAAATTATGCGTCAAAACGCTAGAATAGTAATGGCGTCTGTCTATGACATCATCAATTCGTAAACCTGTGATCTGTGTCGATAGGTTATCTATAATCTGTGTCAAAGTCAAATTTTGATCACTTGACAGCTTGCAGGCTAAAAGTTTTTTTTTATACATAAACAAAATTTGAATCATTTTGTGCGATTAGTTATCATAGAGATGAATCGTAATGTGTATCGATAGTGTGCGGTTCCATAATGTAATTCAAAACAGATGTTCGGATCATAGATATTTGCGAAAGTACGACGTCACTCTCTAGTTTCTCTTGATTGGTGTTTGAGATAAGACGGCGGATGGTTGAATTTTGTGCTTATATTTTTACTAAAATAAATGTAGCCACACATGTGAAATGAAAATAAGTGATTTCTTCAGAATCTCTGTATCTTAGATAATTATATCGAATTAATATTTAAGTGGTTTTTAGTGACTGTCATCATGCTTATTGTCGAAACTGCAAAAACATCTAGTAAATTGTAGATATGCAGCAAGAAGAAGTGGGCTGACCCCCACAAGATACAGGGTCAAAAGAGCTCAAACTGAGCGGCTACAACCCCAAATGGAGTGTATAGCCTCGTATATATATTCACCACATTACGAGGTAATACAATAACATAGATGTCTTAAAATACCTACAAGAAACCTTGCAGAATTTTCATCCATCTTTATTTCTTATGAAAATAAAAGGTATGATGACTGATTTTAATAAATTTCTCCACTCTGTTTGTATGCATAAGATTTATCAAAAAATGTTCTTTCTTGAAAAAATAAACGAAAAATTCAAGTTTTAAAAATACAATTCAAATTTTGCACCAAAACGTTACTACTACTACTACTACTACTACTACTACTACTACTACTACTACTACTAAATGTGCAGGCGAGCCTTGTCCTGGACAACTCAAGCCAAGGTTCCGACACTGAGGCCACTGGCGGGCCCATTGTGCCATTCCTGCTACCTAGTCATCCATGAAGCCGAGCCCTTCAATAAAGGCCACAACCTTTTTCAGAGGATGCCTGCTTGTGTCTCCAGGAACCATGACAGCGACTCCGAAGATTCGCCTGCGTAATACAACCTAGTGTGGACACTCTAAGAGAACATGAACTGACGTTTCATCAGTCATGCCGCAACCCCTACATAGGGAACTTTCTTCTACTCCTAGATTGTAGAGGTGCTTACTCATACAGCAGTGCCCTGTTAGGAGTCCTGCTATCTTCCTTAGCCTACTCCTTGGTAGTTCAGTGGCTGCCCTGGCGTGTATATCAGTCCATCCCTTCAGTAGAAGTTTGGATTGTATAGGACCCTGCAGAGCATTCCATTGATCGAGGTGCTGATTCCTCAGCCACTTCTTCGTCTCATTGCGTATTCTTTGTTTTGTTAGGCCCAGGGTAGGGCCCGGGCCGCAGAAAGGAGCTTCCGCCCCTTCCGCAGCCAGTGCATCCGCCATCTCGTTGCCTTCAAAACCAGAGTGGGCTGGAATCCATTCTAGCCGCACCACGTTCCGCCTTGCAAGATTAGCAAGTCGTTCTCGACATTCGTTAGCAAGTCCTGAGTTGCTGGTATACCCACTCAGGGCTTTAATTGCTGCCTGACTGTCGGAGTATATGGTTATGCGTCGATCCACATAACCTCTGTCTAGGTTTATCTGCGCACTTTCCAAGATAGCATATATCTCGGCCTGATATGCAGATACACCCTCACCCAATGGTACACAAACCTGTGTGCACCAAAACGTTAGAATATTAATGGCGTCTCTATGACATCACACATCTGTAAATACTTCAATACTATTTCACAGTTTACAAACTTAAAATTTATCAGAGAAATGGTAGATCGCGGAGAAATAATTAGGATAACCCAAAACTATCTTCCTTTATCTCACATTACACAATAAAGTTACTAACTCATACTGAAAGATATATCCAAGGATACTGTAATCCTTTTCACAATAGCTAGAAGCATCAAACTAATTGGGTATCAAGTTACCATACATATAGGTAAGTATTGGACGTGTGTTTACTTACAACCACTTTACGTAGAGTGCGCTATAATCAACTTTACGGGAGCCAATATTTTTATATAAGCGTCGCTAGAAGGAGAACTAACTCATCCGCGAAAATTGACAAAAAGCTGTTCTCAGAAAAGTCTATCTGAGTAGTTTGTTTTTTTGACCGCAGCGTCGCGCACTGCAACTCTTGCTCCATGGTCACTAAACTGGACGAAAGAGTCTACTGATGTGTACATTTGCAAATATCACCAGTATGGTCTGAGAACAAGGTGATATTTCAGATATTTGAAATGTAGTGATTAACAATTTTCTAAGATATAACCTCAAAACTTTCAAGTGAATATACTGTTCTCAGTAGCAGTAAAAAAGTAAGGTTTCCTTTTTCACTTCCACTTCATACACGTCTGTATTCATTTGGTTTATTGTAATTCCCATGCACAAAAACATTTGCATAATTACAAGTGAATTATAGTGATTTATATCTTTTTTATATCTATTGTGGAATTTTGATTAATTGATTTTATATGAAAATGAAACATGAAACATTCCACATAGTTGAATCAATTATTTATTCTATTTAAACTACATAAACCAACCTACAGAGCATTGGATAAGTATGCTAGAAGTAACTCTAATTCTCCAATGGTAAAGTCCTTATAATTTCATGAATTTTATGCATTACAATATCCCCTTACATCATAGTTGTTATCTCGCTTTTTGAATAATTCCAGTTTTAGATGGCTTTGTGTTGAGATTGTGGACAATTCAAAAGACTTTAGCTAGACAGTTTTTTAAGTGGGTCCCTGGAACAATGGTATTTTTTTTATTTCAGCTTAACGTGCCTCGACAGCGCTGGTCATTGGCACAGAAAAAATGAATACAGATATTTACATGATTATAACAAATTTTGAATTAAATTTTGCGGTATAGGTTAGTTGCTTTCAGGAGGTGTAAGACTTTCTTGATTTCGGTAGGGCATTTCCTTGAGGTAATGCCTCAAATCAAATTGTTTATATGTAGCAGAAAATTGTTTGCCGGTAACAATATCATTACAGCTATGACAAAGGAGACGAATTCCTGAAGACATCAGATATCCGTGTGTGAGTTTGGTATGACTGATGTAGGCAATTAACTGGCAAGAACACCCTAGCAAAGATAGGGTCTGAAAAAGCATTCGCCGGTCCTGAACCAGCATTGGAAAAATCAAAAACTGCATCAAGTGGTTGTGAATGATTAAGCAATGTTTCATTGGAGATGATACTCCTATGACTAGAGCGTTCTGTGGGAATATCTTCAACATTGAACAAAAAGTGCGTGTTTCTGGAAAGGCATTCTAGCACTAAATAAGTCTGAAATATCTCTCAGGAATTTCAACAAGCAGACATCAAAAAAGTATTGTTACAAAAACCAACTAACAGACTTTAGTAATTTTCTCGAAGAACATTGCGAACTCAATCAACATCTGTGCAACATGAAGCTTAATGCGTTGAATGGGAGCAGTGAAAACATCCCTCATCGAAATCTCAACAGATCCTGTACTTTTTAGAAATAGGATTAGTACAGAAAGTGTTCAATAGACCTAATTGAGTGACAGAGTGATACAACTACCACCTTATTAATTTATTCATACCGTTATCAAATATTTTCTATTACCTGTAACTAGACCCTAGCTACGCAGACCTACTGCCATGTGAACTAAAAGCATACATCCACTAGGGTTCATTGTTAGAAAACGTAG
>CAJUYG010003701.1:0-19985 GCA_910591675.1 Galerucella calmariensis | reverse complement strand
AACTACAGTAGAGGAACATATATATATATATATATATATATATATATTTATTCCACTTACCATTATCATTGATAAATTTTCCAATTCTATCGTTCTCTATTTGACTGTTTATACTCAACAGATGCATTCCTTGTTGTCTACAGAACTGCAATGATTTGTAGAAATTTGCCTAAAACAATAGTAACAATTGAATTTCATTACTTATTTCTCAATTCAAAATTATTTTCAAAACCCTCTGCTGAACCAATTACTGATGGGTAAAAAGTTGCGCAGGCATCTAGTGACAAAGCTTAACCTTAACTTAACCTTATCCAACATACCAAATTTGACATTTTCAGCTTTTTGGAAATAATATGCAAAGTTTATTTTTAGCTAAGTCATCATCTTCATCTTCATCAAGTTTGTAGTACGAACTCTTGGAACACTTTATATATACAGGGTGTCTGGTAAATAGGTACCCTATCGGAGGAATGAAAGAAAAAAATTGCAATGTTGTTTACGGGTTTCGTGGTTTCGAAACGATTTTCAAGTAAAATATCACCCAATAAGGAAGCCTACAAGATCAAATGATCAAGTTTTATTACAGAAACAACAGAGAGTCTCTCATGAATCAGTTTCTAGGAGCATTTCGATTTTATGCCTGCGCTGGTCATTCGATAACCTTTGTTGATTTGAGTTTAATGTTTTCCTTATATTTATAGGTTAACTGTTTACATTTGACACTCGATACAAAGCTAAACCTAGACAGTCACTTATAGAATACTAGATTTTCTCAGTGTTGTCAGTTACGCAGTGCATTAAGGAGTTCTTTACCAAATAATGCTTAAGCCTCAGCGGTGCAGCAAGTAAACAGGTTAAGAGCAACTTACGAAAAGCGTGCTTAAATTTCTAACAGTGCAAACGGGCATAAATGCTTAATATATAGTTGAAATTACAAGTATGTGTTTGAGTTAACTGTATATACCCTCACTTGCAATTTACACATTTTTACAAATATATTGTGGAGTCATTTAGAAACAGTTAGTTTCATTTAAAACCATATAAGTATGTGTTTGTTTATCGTTGTTTATTTTCCAATTTCTATATTTTAAGTCTTCAAAATGTTCCCTATTTCGTTGCAAACAAGCTTCATATCGATTAAGTCACTAAACATATTTATAAAAAGTTGTCGTCGTAATTGCTGGAAAATATTTTTGATTTTTTCTCGTATTTCTGGAATAATCGCAGGTCGGTTTTCCGAGTGAAATATTTTTTAGTTTAGTTTTTTTAGTTTCATAAGTGTCAGACACTTTCCATGGACCACAACTTTTGTCAGACGCTTTAAAGCTCCCGGCTGATCATTTTTATGTTTAGGAGCTGTTCGGTCATTACAATTGGTCTGACTAACGGAATATAGCTTAGTAATAGTTGCCTTGATAACATATTTGAAAGTCAGACATGTGAAAATGAAAAAAGTTTATTCAGTGTTTATTCATGTATTTTTAACAACTTCATTTTAAATTATTTATATTCGTTGAATAAACATTATTATTGTTATTAAGAAAATATGGAATTAAATTTATAGCCTGTTTCTCACAAACTGACAGGGTCAGAGAAAAATTGTATTTAAATATTTTCAATTGCTCTCAACCTTCTACCATTTCTCTAATTTACGGTTTTTATCTACGGGGTTTGATGAAAAATCTCGATGAAAAGTATCAGGCATCATGAGTTGTACTGAACATTATAAACATTCCTTTACATATTTTCTGTAAGTTCCTTGTGGCATTATTTATTATTTTTTCTCTGATTTTTTGGGAATCAAACCACAATAATGTTTTTTATCATTTTATTATTAGTTAATCTTGCCAAAGGTAGCTGGAACGATTAATCGATTGTGATAGTCGATGGCTCATACTCGATTATCAATCGATTACTGACAATCAATTGATGATAATCGATTATTAATCGATTGTTGATAATCGACTATTTAATCTATGTATTGTTGATAATCGATTATTTATTCGATCGTTAATCGATCAAAAATCATCAATTAATAATCAATTGATGATAACTGATAATAATCGATCGTTGATCGATTAGAAATAATCGATTATACATATATGGATTGTTAAATGGAGTTTTATCCAGAGTAAAATAAATCCTTATATTAATATATGTGTATTTATTTATTGATTCAAAAAATTTGATTACTGCTTAAAAGGAACTAAAGTTCTTACCGTGTGTCCCGTGACACGTTCTTCAATTTTTTGTTATTGTATTTGTATCGTGCATTGTTAAAACTATATGTGATAATATTAATTAATTCTTTGAATGACTCAACTCCTAAAGGTATGTCCACACAGATGCGCTGCGCCGCGCAAAACGTTCCTGAACGTTACCAAACAATTTGTTTGTAGAACGTCCAAACTGCTGCAACATTTAGTGGTTCGTTCTTGTTTATGAAGGTTCCAGTTTCATCATGCGCCTTTAATATATTTTCGTATAATCATGGACGACGAATCTGTTGCTATTGCTTGTGCTGCGTTTATTGTAATTGCTGGTTTATCAAAAAAGCCAAAAAGGAAATTGACAAGAAAACGCCGTTACTGTTTTTAAAGAGTTCTTTTATTTTCATTTTTTCTCTTTGAAACGAAGATCACGAAGAATTTATCTTTCCCTTTACCACATCTATATCAGATTTTAATTCAATAGATTCATTCAATAGACTGACATATAAGTTTGGTGTGGTAGTCACGCTCTTATTCTTTTTTTTCATATATTTAATTGTAGCTGTGATGATGAGAAAAAAAAATAAAAGACTTTTATTATAATTATTATAGTAGTTGCATTAATCAATTTTAAATAAATAAAAGTGAATATTTTGTTGAAAAATTTGATAACCTTCTTATCTGTTTAACACAACTTCATCCATCATAATTTAAATTTAATATTAATAAACTATTTAATTTAAGTACCCATATTTCATAATATATAAATGAAGACATTGATATTTAATTTTTCTAATTAAAAGTATTAAATAAATTCATCAAATTTTTCAATAATCAACTATGAAAAGTTTATCACCTTTTAATTGGAATATTTCACATTTATTGAAAATAACTATTTACTTCAAAGTAAAAGTATACTTCATGTATACTCATAAATACTTGTTATTTGATGGCTGTTAATTAAACAAAGTCTCAATAGGTTTATAAACAAGTTTTTAAATATTCAGGATATTGACAAAATATTAACAATAAAACTTAATTTTGATATAATTACCTTAAATACAGTGTCCACATAATAGGTTTTACCAGCGAACGAAAACCAATTTGGAGTTTTCTTGTTGTTATTTAAAACCGATGACACAAATTCACTGCCGTTATTTCCCAAAACTTTAATAATAAAAATACTGGAGAAAATAAATAATGATAAAATTTTGAGAAGCATTGTAAAAATTGCTCAAAAATAATCAAGTATTGATTAGACTACAACATTTACTTGTTTACTTCAAAATATATAAGTTGTTTATATTTTTGAGATCAACTGCGAATGATGCAGTGTATCGCCTAACAGTACTCTTGTGCTTCTCGAGCAAAGACTACACTGGAATTTCCACGTAACGACTCATAAATTAATTAAAAACTTGATTCTCAAAATGTTTTTGTTTGTAGTAGGTTTAGATATTTTGAATGTATTGCAAAACTTGTTAGTAGTATTGGAATGTTGTTCTTAGACATACAGAATGTCTCTTTATAAGGTGACCAGATTATAAAACTCACCAAATTTAGTATGGAGTATTTTGAAAATAATTGTTGAATATGTTTTGAATTACTTATATGCTTTTTAATACAAAATAAATCACATTATTTTTTGAATATTGATATAGTTTCACTTATTTTATCCGATATTTCCGTGGACTGTTTGAAAAACAAATACTTATCAAGCTAAATGTAAAATACATTCTCTAATGGACATATCGTGTAGACGACATCTTCGGAATATGGCGAAGTATCAATAAAATTAACAGTTTTTCCCCGTTTTCATTTTAGTAATTGATATTTATTCAATTTACCACTCAACCAAAATAATTTGGTAGCTTGTACATAATAGTATATATAAGTTTCAAAAACGTTTCTTCAGTAACGTGGTTTCTTTTTTTTTACGCTACTCACAGGAAAAAAAAACATAACTATAGGTATTATATTATTTCAATTATATTCACAAGATGACAGACAACGACTGACGAAATATTAGATGTAAATTACAGAAGATTCACTTAATTAGACGTTTTAAGAAACAAAAGATAGACGAGATGTGACTTTTCGCACTTCAAACACTAGTGTTTAAAGTGACATTTTGCGAATGTCGAACCCGTGTTTTAGATGCGGCTTAAGTGACGGAAGTAAAAAAAGAAATATTTACCTTGAATACTGTATCCATAAAATAGGTGCTATTATTTTCTGTATTAATAATTATATAAAACTACTAATGGCTTAAATAACATTTTTATACGCTACAAATGGTTATTTATTTCAAGTATGAATGCGTCTACTGACGGGTAATTAATTAGAGTTCTGAAGATACGATGCTGGGATTTCCAAACTCAACTTGGCCATGATTTATACCAACAGAATATTATTTTAATGTTTACCGAGTGTCCCATATATGATTGTACCTGAAGTGGTAGTGAAAACCCTACGATGAGAAAAATGCTTGTGACTTCTATCAAGCTTAATTTCCTTCCATCCAATTATGGTTAAACTACTAAAATCTAACAGATTACAAACGGTTATATAACTTTAAGAACATCACTGCAATTGAGGCTAGAGGTATTAAAACAATCGCATCTATAGAGCTAAAAATTCCCCCAGATGATTATCAATGATTTAAGGAACAAAACTCGTCCATCAAAGTTCATTGACCTTAACCCACACGAACTTTACAATTATTTCGTGAACGTTGGTGAGAATATAAGCTCTAAAATATTGTTACGCGAGCTGCTGCATTAATGTGCTCAATTAGTGCCCCCAGTGAAATTCCCATATGATACGACTATGGCTCCTCCGCCGTATTTTCAAGAATGATCTGGAATACGTAACATCTAGAAAAACCCGGCGCATCCACCAAAACTTCGAAATCGAGAGGTTTCTAGAAATACATACGTGCGAGTATAAATAGGCGACGAGCATCGCAGCGGAGTTAGTTAGTCAGTTAGTGTTGATGCTGAAAGAAAGCAATCGCGCCTCGATAAAGTGTTTATTAAGTGACTCTCATAAAAATTATAGTTAGTGTGTGTTTAGTGTATTATATAAATTATTAAATAAGGACTGTATTTGAATATAAATCTGTAAATATAAATTAATTGTAAATATAAATTAGAATAAACGTTACAATATATTAATTCGTTTGATGAAGCTACTGTGTTAGCGAAACGTGTTACAAGGTAAATTGAACATCAGTTCAAAAATAATGAATATTTAATCAGCAGTAAAAACACAAGAGCTTTTTTTTATCGGATAAATTTCTCTTTGCAATGAAACAGTTTTGCCAATCACTAATTTTACGAGAAAAACTGACATGATAAAATCGCGACACCGAAGGTACCTAATAACACAGTATTTACCTGGGACATACCATTTAAGTACTACTAGTGTCCCAATGTTTCCGACCTAGGTGGGATGTTCCTAGAATGTTTCTATTGGTACATAAATACGATTAATAAAATGTAACATCAGTAGGATGTCCCTAGAATGTTTCTCTTGGTATATAAACATGATTTTCATTACCAAATATACAACTCGTACATATTTATTAAACTTTAACAATGTTTATTAAATCTAATAGACCTTTTTAACGGAAGACATCTTGTGGTTGCGGCGACCGTTCTCCACCTATAGATTTATATAGGAACTAATAGAAGCTAACTGTAATATTAAATGGAAACTGTAACTTGGAGCTTGGACAGGTGTACCTAAGATTACGGCAACGTTATATTTCTTCCAGAAAAATAAAAGTATAAATTGTATTTATTCCCTGGACGAGTCCCTAAAAAAAGAGAAGAAATATACCGTTGCTGTAAGCTTAGGCACAGCTGTCCAAGTCCTAAGTTACAGTTTCCATTTAATATTACAGTTAGCTTCTATTAGTTCCTATATAAATCTATAGGTGGACAACGGTCGCCGCAACCACAAGATGTCTTCCGTTAAAAAGGTCTATTACATATCTATTAAAATATTTTGACTGACGTATTTGTGATATTCCTCTGCTTCAACTTTGCAAAGAGGTGAAAGAAGATTAGAAAAAAAGAAGAAGACCTAATTCGCAAAAAGTAAGGTTAGAAGTAGAATTGTTGAGTTTTTGTGGTAAAAATAAGCGGTAACATTGTAAGTTGTGGGTGTTTTGGCTTATTTATGAAGAGAGTATTTATATTGGATTGAGGATAGATTTTGTACATAAGTAAATTAACTGTAAACAATTACCCTATGTAACGTTTTCTACTTGGTATAGAGAAATAAAGCATTGGTAAACATGTCATAGCAGCCATGCCATGGTTGCTAATACTTGGCTACATCTAATAGAAAATGTTACATGTAGTTTATGGAAAATTTTGTTAGAAATGTGTAATAAATAGCTCTTGTTTTAAGAAATATTAAAATGTTTTATTTGCACCTAGTGATTTCACTTCCAGTGTATTTTTAGAAACATTTCTGTGATGTTCTAAACAAAATGCCCCGAACGTACCTATGTCATCTTAGAAACTGGGATGTTTGTAGAACGTTGGAAATGATGACATGGCTGTTGCCAGAAACATTCTAGGGATGTTTCGAGGGAAATGGGGATGTTGTTAGTATGTTTCTTTTGTCCCAGAAGGATGTTTCTAGAATATTTTTGGGATGTTTCTTTGTTATTAGGGTGTGGAGCGATTTTATCTAATGTCAGTTTTTCGAGCAAATTTAGTGATTAGCAAAACTTTGAGTTAAAGAGAAATTTATCTGATAAAAGAAAAGCTCGAGTGGTTTTTGGCAAGATAAATTAACGACAGAATATATGGATGAACAACAACAATAATTATCTTTATTAACCAAACTTGCGACTTATTGTCACTGTGTAAAAGTGACGTCCGCTTACTAGATATTGAGGAAGAGGAGTTTTTATCGCGATAAAAAAGGATGCACCTTTTTTATCGATGTCAAAGTGACAATAACATTTCCAGGTATATGACATTTTAACATTGGAGTTAGAGTATCAAATTAAATTGTTTTATTTTATTCTCTCTATCTTCGAGTCGTGACACTTGTTCTTTCCTCGTTCATTCTAAAAAAATCATTGATAGTTTATTCATTTAGATAAATTTTTCATTTATGTCAAATGAAAAATACCTTGAACAAACAAGCTCCTTTAGAATACGTTACTATTATATTTATTTAAAAAAATACAGTTGTATAGTTCCAACTCAGTTTTTACAGCTAGCTGGACAATCAATATACGATTCACATATAAAGTAGAATTCTATCATACAATTATTATCATTCCATTCGTAACCATAAGCTTGTCCCCAGTGGAGGTACTCAACACAGTTTTCAGACGTATTTAGGACATCTTTGTAAGATGGTTCTCCCGAATGCCAATTGGTGAAGGTCATATCTTGACCTGTCGATAGCCAAATCCACTGATTTTCTCCAGCAAGATTTGTGCCTGACGTCCAATAACGCCGGTGTCCCATACCTGTAATGTAGTATAGCATCAATCTGTATTTTGAAGATTTAAATAAGTAATTGTGAAGATATAGATCAAGAAAAAAATATGGTTGGATCTAAACCATTGAGATACAGAGATATAGTGTAGGGGAAACAGTTTGATAGCTATTTGTATAACAAGGAAGAAAAGTGCAACTTTTTCCCTCGAGAATGAAGTAGTGGAGGGCAGTAATTATTCAAAGGAGAAAAAGGCACTTCAGCCCCATGTCATACATATAACTTTTACGCCTACCTTGAATAAGAAGTCATTTTTAAATTATAGGTATATTTATGAAACTAACAAACGAAATTTTTTCTTGGCTTTGGATAGTATTTATTCAGCCACGAATTTATTGTACTGTTTGTTGCAATAGTCAGCGAAGGAGGTTGGGAGGTGAGACGAAATTTATTAAAGAACTAAAACTTAGAATTAGATACAGTTTAATATATAGACACGTTATTTTACTTCTTTCGTCCCAAATATTTTTAATTATTATCTGGCTGGTATCCCCCGGAAGTATTCGTACTTGGCTGATTACAATCAATTTCATCAACTTCAGAGACTCCCATAATTTGGCTCGAAATATTTCGCTTTTTTTGCAAGATATTGCTGCTCATAGGTCCCCTTCAGCGATATTCGTAGACTTCCAACCTCCGTGTTCCTTTAAAGCAAGAGTGTCTCCTCCAGAATATGCAAGTAAACTACTCCTGAAACTATGCATGGTACCTATAATCTATTGCATTGAGCAGTTTTCAAAATTCTGCAATTTTTTTAGGATTTTGCTCCATACAATGATGCCAAGAAATGTATAGTTTGGATAGATGTAGGCGGAAAAAATTTTGTCACTCAAGTCACCTTACATTGACAATAATAGTAAGTTACCTTCAAGCTCCTCTCGGCGCGATGTCTATCTAACTCGGTCTCCTTTGCAGTGAACTATGCAATTATTATTGTGAAATATTTATTAAAAATAAGATGCTACGATACTGTTGTGTGGACGGTTGACATTAATGAATTGCTGTATTGCCTATGTAACATTTTTGAATTGTTCCGAAAAATACAGGAACAACAACACTTGAACTAAATTTAATTTAAACGTTATATTTACCATTATCAGTAAGAAATCTTCCAATCCTATCATCCTCTTGTTTACTGCCTATACTCAACAGTTGCATTCCTTGTTGCCTACAGAATTGCATAGCTTTGTAGAAATTCGCCTTAAAAAACATCAAGTATTAAATATAAAATAAAAAATACCTAGGTTCAACTCCTACTTAGTATGATAAGGGCATGTCAAATAGTTTTTGCACGATCGATCTTTTTTGTTTATTTACAGCATCGGTTGTCAGGACGGTGGTTTTGTTTACTGGTTTCTAACTCCAACACATCGGTAAGTGATTTACTTACCGTTCAGACGTCGGTAAGTAAATTACTTACCGTTCAGACGGTAAACAACCCTTGCAGTCTACCGGTAAACAACCCTTACCGTTCTTAATACTTAATATACTATTATTTTCAATTACACCCTATAACTAAGTGAAAAACCACTATCTTAAGCTGAGTTTATAAACTCTGTTTTTCGTTGTTATTGATTCCATCTGAAACCCTAATTAAGTTGAACGCCAATGAAACAATAAAAAGTCCAATGACGTTAAAAAAAATGATGTTGAATAACGAAAAAAAATTGAAAGTGAATCATGCAGGTTCTTGCCTAACTAACCAATAAATTTGGAGGTAACCTTAGCCAGTTTCGCAGGGCTTTGTTACCTTATTAATATAAAGCAAAGAATTTACTTAAGCAAAGCTATAATTCTTGTGCTTCACGAAGTTGTACAAGTAGAGACAGTGTAAATACGAAAAAATCATCAGGAACAACATATTATAGATTAGTAAACAATCGGAAGGACTGTACTGGAATATATTTCTTTGTGCTCCAATAAGTTTTATTCAACTTCATATTATATTTAATGTTTGTAGATTTCTTAGAACTCCATCAATAAGAGATATGTTGTTGATATTTGTAAAAAGAGGTTCTTGGCAGCCAACAAAATACCTACAGTGTTTCTATATTATCAATTTCACTAGTGAATATATGTTTATTGATTGAAAATTTAAATAGTCCGGCTCTGCCGACGACGCCATATTGCTCACATCACAATGTCACTCATGTGATACCACTTTCCTATTATAAGATAGTCAACTGTGTCATCTCCTCTTAATAGTAGCTCCATGGTTTAAATCGTATTAAATCGTAATCGGCACAATCTAACCTTTAAACAAACGTCAAACCTGACAAACGTCAAATATTTAATGTCCGAGGCTTGAAGCTCATACTTTTCGGTATGTGCTTGAGGGGCAAGGGGAAGGTAAGACTAGGTGTCACGCCCGGTAATAAACGCCCCTTGTATATCCAAGAAAGCTCCCAGGACGATCATGCCATTTTCCAGCGCCTTCTCCACCTGGGTTACCAGTTGGTGTAAGGCACTTTCAGTTGACTTGCCACACCTAAAAGCAAGTTGGTTGTTGTGCAAAGGATACCTAAGCCCAACTTTTTCCTTTATGTACCGATTAGCCACCCTCTCCAGTGTTTTCAGCACAAAGGATGTTAGGTTAATGGGTCTAAAGGATTTAGCCACCGTATATGTAGTACGACCCGGCTTGGGTATGAAGACGACTCTCACCCGCCTCCACTGTTCAGGGACATACCTGCGTGCCAAACAGGCCCGAAAGATATGCACCAGAATTGTGCCAACGGCCTCCCAGCCTTGTTGAAGCAAAGCCGGGAAGATTTGGTCTTTCCCCGGAGACTTGTATGGTCTGAATGACCGTATCGCCCAATTACTCCGCTCGTATGTGACTATTAATGAGTTATTTAACAACTAATCTATTATCAAAATATGTGGAGTTTGACACGACTGGCAGATATCAAGTCACGTGTCACTAACTTCAGTTTTCATTGTTGGACCTGCGAATCACGGATAACAAAATATAAATTTTGGTTATTTGAGAGCAACGATGAAACGAGGAAACGCCAAACAGAACGATAACAACGGTTTATAAATTAATCAATGTTTTAATTTTGAGCAGTGACAATCACGAACAACGAAAAACGAACAACAGAGTTTATAAATTCAGCTTAAGTTTGTTGCTTTATCCAGAGAAACGATTATGATTTTAAAGAAATGAAAATAAGTACCTACAATGTTGACGAAGTGTTAATTCAACTTTTACAACAAAGTGTCTTGCGGAAAATAAATTAAAACAATAACTAAATGTGAATTAACAAATAAATAAACTGCTCATCGAAAAATTAAGCATTCATTCAAACTTAAGACATACTTACCTTAAATACTGTGTCCACATAGTAAGATTTACCAGCAAACGTAAAGGTATTTGAATTTCTCTTGTTATTATTTAACACTGGTGATAGAAATTCAGTGGAGTTATTCCCCAAAGTACCACTGTATACATTCCATAATATAAAGAGGCAAACAATTTTAAATAACATTATTGCTCCGTAAAATTAAAAACAATTTCATTAACTTTAATATTTTGTATTTAATTTTTATTATTTACTATTGATGTTGAACACAGACTGGCAAACATTTTATTGGTATCCAAAGCACGATACAGGTTTTACCACTTTAATTTTGCCCGGAATAAATTAAGGTATTGGAATTTGAATCCAACACGTTACAGATGATAATTCAAATATGTTGATGCAAGAAATTGTTTATTTCGGAGAACTGCTATATTTACGCTGCTATCTTTAATTTGATAAATAAATCAATAAATAAGGAGCCATGCAATTTAAATTCACATTGTATTAGATGTGATCCCAAAAATACAGATTCTTTGTAATTGTTAACAGGCATTGACTACGAGGGCATTAGCCTTTTTGAAGCCTATTCTGTTAGGTACTCTTCCTCTGAAATTTAAAGGCCGTTAAAAATTTAACCGGCGCTAAAATCAAATCGGTATTCGCTAACCATATTTCCCTTGAATTCTTTAACCCTTTCACTGCTGAATTCTTAAAAATAAGTCGTGCTACCAGTGCGCAATTATTTAGCGCCTGCGAATAAATCCGTCTTGAGCAGCACGTGCACGGAAAACCATATTTTCAAAAACGGTAATTCGTCACCAAACTGCTCCAAGGGTATATTAGGTTGGAATATAGTTATAATACCCTTCTTGGTGTGCGTCATCGATTGTTAATGTCTTTTTAACACATTACGTAGGAAGAAATGGAAAAAAGGCAGGTCTGTGATTAATCGTAATCAAAATATCACAATAATGAACCGTTTTAATCTATTACAAATGTTAACCCTAATCTTTGACTTACAAAAATTTGATTGGTTGATGTTTAGATTACGCTCAAGCTCAACCTATCAATCGAGAGTTTAAAATACCATGAAGGCGTTACTTTCGTAGCGGCAATAAGTCTTACGTCTTTTTCTACTGTCACACTGACCGTTCTTGACAGGTCTGTACTTTGTTGTTTACGGTCAATTATTATTTATGAAAAGTGAATATTAATCTTTTTGTTTTATTTATATGAATAATACAAAAATATGCATGAATACACGGCAAAACATCAGTATATTGAAAGTTCTTTAGTATTTTCAGTTAGAAAAAGATGCTGGTACCTAATTATTAATTGCATAGCCTTTTCGAATTTGGCTAAATACAATCCTGATGATCTTATTTATCAAATTTAAGGTTACCTTTATGTCAAAATAGCAAATAAAATAAACGACATGCCGAAAACCCGGATATACGTCACAATCCATGACGCACACCAAGAAGAGTATTATTTTAACTATAATACCCTTCTTAGGTATAGTGAGTTACCATCAAATACAAATATTCTTTTTCTATCTTTATTAACTTTTTTTTTCATTAAAGCAGGTTTCTAGCTTAGCTATTGAATGAAAAAATGAAATTTTAAAGGAACCCTTTGAAATAAATAATTTTTAACAGTCCTTTGAAATGTCTACTTGTAGAATACCATTCCTACAAAAATTTTTCGAAGGCCCATTAAAAACTTATTTTTAAGAGGCCTCTAAATTTTAAAGGATTAGTTAAAGAATAGACCCCTATATATTTCTGGGTACCTACCTACGTTGATTTCTGTAAAAACATCTATTATCTTCATCTTTTTTAATATTACTTTCGGTTGTTAGGCATAGTCTAATATTATTTGGAAGCATCATTTGTTGTCGCAGTTTATCAGCTTATGTTCAACTGTTAGAAGTGTATATTTCGCTTTTAGGCGGATTTTGTCTTATCGGTATATTGGATGTAAGATGTGTGTGACAAATCCTAATTCTTGTTAATTTGACCTGTTCTCTTCTTTTCTAACGTAATTTCGCTACCCATGATTCAACAGCGGTTTTTAACCTATCAAGCTTGAATGCATGTTGACTCCATTGATTCTGCTTCGTTGATATTATTATTATTGGAAATTCTGCTTGTTGCTCACTGAGTGCTCTTTTTGCAGCCTGGTCAGCATATTTTTTGCTAACGATACCAATATGACTTGGTACCCATAGAAATATAACTTTCTTCCCAACAGATTCCAGGTGAAATAAGATATTAGACCGGGAGATAGTGACACTAAATATTTGGTCATTTGTACCAGTATGGCGGTTCATCTGCAAAAGAAGGTTTCAGATACAAACATCCATCTATCCTGGTCTCCTTTGACATTCGGAAAGTCGTCGATTTCGTCTGGCTTCCCGGATTAATATTCAATTTCATATGAAATTAGGTAATGCCGAAATAGGACCACATAGTACGATGAAAGGAGTACCTCAGGGCTCGGTAATTTCCCATTATGCAAAGCCAATTTAATGGCTCTGTACTAGGAATATGTCTGTTTAGTGCAAAATGCTGGGACAGCAGATATAAACATTAAAATCATTCCGTATCTGATTAAAAATAAGCTGACGCTTACAAAATGTTTCCAAAAAGTTCTACACGGCCAATTTCGTTAATTCACAAACTTATATAGAAACTTAAAACTACAAGGTAACGATATCTAACCAAAAACTTTGGCTCTAACCATTGATCTGTCGTAATAGCCGTCTATCAGTAAACCTTTCCTTTTGATATGACGCTGTTTGGAACAATCCTCAATCTAGTTCCTCTCCAACATACTTTGGAGTAATAACATTATATTCTCACTATGTACATGATAATTCTGTTGACCCCTGTCTCTCCAATTGACCCGCAGCACCACTTATTCAGAGGCCCTCCCACACCTATAATCTACCAAAGTATAAATACATCGACAATACATCCATTATAAATGGGCTAAATTAGTTTTATACTTCCACTGCAACCAGATTTGTCAGGTCAGGAATATTCTACGAATATTTTCAATTATAAAAATAAAAAGCCTAACAAGTTAATTTTAGTTATTCAACAAAACTCGGGAACAATTTAAATTGAACATTGATTTAGGATAATTAATTGTTAAACTCTGGCAATTATTTATATATTTATATATTATATTTATACTATATTCTTGTCGGTTGTTCAATAAACCGTGAATTATACGGTGTATTCTTTTTAGACATCATTTGTTTCAGCTCTCCTACACCTACTTCTGCGCCTTTCTTCCAGTCTTTTCAACCTGGTATTGGTAATGGTCTGGCTAAGCAAAACTTTAAACCCGATTTTGCTCATCAGAAGCCGACAACAAAACAACAGAAGCAGCACTCTCACTATTATCATTGATTAAAAATAGTATTATATACTTAAACCTCATATTTCTGAAATTTACTGTTAATATTCCAAAGATATTGTAAATCAATTGAGTAATCATTGAAGATATTTATTCTTTATCAATAAAAGATATACAAAATATCTAAACATCATAATTTTTCACTATCAGAAATGTCAACTGGACAATCGGGTAATGATTCACATATGAAATACAACTCTGCGCTACATACTCTATCGTTCCAGGATTTTTGATCGTATTGTGTCACTGGTCGCAATTCAATGCAATTTTCCGAAACATTTGATAACGATTTTCCACTAGGCTCTTGCGGATGCCAGTTGGTGTATCTTAAATTCAAGCCACTCGATAGCCAGACCCACTCATTGTCCCCTACAAGATTCGTTCCTGAGGTCCAAAAATAGCCACGACCCAAACCTGTTTTGGGAAAAAATTCAAAGATAATCAAAGATGATTTTACAACGAAACGGCAAAAAGGAACCATTTGGCAAATGTAAATGTATCTTGGAACATGAAACTTCAACTGCATTTTTGAAAGCTAAAGCTTGTTCATACTTAATAATAATAATAATAATAATAAATTCTTTATTGTTTACCATATAACAAGAAAAACTTAGGTATAGTTCATGACCTTGTTTTGTTATTTTACAAAAATTGCAGTCCATTCCTAATAACATATTTATTTTGTTGAATTATAATTGGGCGATTCTACTTGTTAAAAAAATAGGGTAGACTTAGTGACTATTTATTGTAAGAATGCAATAAAAACATATATACAGCGATGTGGAAAAGTCCCGCACCAAAGTATTATCTTTAAAATACACGAAGAGAAAATAAGCTTCCTTGTGATACGTTACTCGACTTATTAGTCCAAGAGCCCCAGCCAAAAAAGTGGGTTCTGGAAAAAATGTACAGGAACAGGTATTTTTTTCTTTGAATATACTCAGGGGTGTCCCCTGAATGTAAATCCAAGTTGGCGTCATGGAGGGGGCTTCACTTCAGCCGGAATTTCGAAAAACACGCTTTATTAAATATCTCGTGAACCGCACATTGTACGACAAAAATTGTAGAGATCATTATTGTAGAAAATAATATTTGCCATCTTTTTTACTCGAAACTTTTTTTCATAACGCGTAGGTTTTCAATTATAGCGCTCCTAACGTTTTTCAATAGGGTTTTTGCTAAATATTTAGCTAATGGTCAATGATAAATAAAAAATGGTGGTAACTGAATTGTAGAGCATGAAATTTTCTCAGGATTTCATTGAATCTTTTTTCCGTAGCATTTATAGTTGTATTACGCTGTAAATGAGATCATAACGAGATAATAATGCTGTATATTCATCATGCGCTAGGGTCGACAACAATTTTAGACAGAGAAAATAAAGTGCAGACGAATATACACAGTATTCTACAAAATTTACAACAATTGGAACGGGTTAGCGATTTATCGAAAAACTCAGATTCTCGTTAAGTAAAAAAAATTAAAAATTAAAATAGAATACCGACCTTCATATCCTTCTATAAAAAAAATTTTAATAGTACAAAATATTATAATATACCATACAAAATGATACTGTACAATATAATATAGCATAATACAAGCATAACGTTAATTAATAATAATAATTATATTAAGAATAACAATAACAATTTTTACGATGTAGCGTGATGCACTATTGTTTTTTGCTTTATTGACAATCTTTTATATGATGATACCGTTTTAAGCAACAATAAAGATCGATGAATTATTAGTTGCTCTCAACATTATTTATAATTTTAATTGATTCGGTACACAGCTGTATTGACATTGTTTTGAATACTTTATGCCATTTTATGCGTTATGAAATTGTTTTCGTATACTGATAATGTACGAGCAGCAAGTTTTACCAAGCAGCAGCTCCTAAACTGTAAATGCTACAGGAAAAAGTTTCTAATAAAATTTATAGGAAATTTCATGCTCTACAATTCAGTTACCACTATTTTCAATTTATCATTGACCATTTCCAGATATTACGCAAAACCTATGCGTTATACAAAGAAAAATTTCGATTAAAAAAGATGGCGAATATTATTTTCTACAACAATGATCTTCACAATTTTTTTTGTACGATGCTCGGTTCATGAGATATTTAATAAAACGTGTTTTTCAAGATGGCGGCTGAAGTGAAGCCCCCCCATGGCGCCAATTTGGATTTACATTCAGGGGACACCCCCGAACATGTTCAAATAAAAAAATACCTGTTTCCGTACATTTTTTACAAAAAATACCCGGCTCTTGGCCTATATGTGACCATTTCAAAATATTCAAGATGGTGGCCGTATGCTGAACGCTGATGTCAGAAAATTTGACATTTGGATGGCTAAGAGGACAAATATTGTACGTCCAAAAATGATATTTTGTAGAAGATAAATTTTAAAATTCAGAATATAGTTCAACAATACCAAAATAATAAATAGTCATAGTCATCGATTTGCCTTAGAATATTCAATTTCATAACTTTCCCTTTATTCGTTTCAAAGATAATCCCTTGGTGTGAGACTTTTCAGCAACGCTGTAAATAGCCACACTAGTTACCTAGTATTTATAATAATTTCTTCTATCCCGTGGATAATAATGGAAAATATTTGCGAATAGCCTCGTCGAGCAAATAAAAGAACTGATCATAAGCCTAGAATAAATGAATAAAAAGTGATATTCTGTATTCTTGTACTCAACTTTTGTAAAATAAAATAATAGGTAATTGCGCATGACACAATAAATTTCAATGAATAAGTTCTCAGCAAATTCCCAGCTTTCCCAGGTGTTAACTGGAGTCTAGTAAGCCACTTCCTTGTAAGTATGAACAGACCGTTTTTATTCATCTCTTGAATTCTACCAAGTTAGCAATTTCCTACTTACCACTATTTATAATGAATTTTGCAATCCGTTCATTCTCTTGATGGCTATTGATGGTTACCAGCTGCATTTGTTGTTGCCTACAGAACTGCAGTGCTTTGTAGAAATTTGCCTATGTACATAATATCAAAAATAGTAATAAAATCGACTTGAAGACATAGAGATACTGCAGACAGAGGTAACAAGCCATAGACCGCGTTAGAGGGAATGTACGTCTGAGCTCCGGTAGCAGAGAAAAAGACGATTTTATTTTTTCTGTGTATATATAGCCCGTACACTATAAAAACCGTGTTCCATGATGTTTGTCATAACTGAACTATGTTTTACCAAGCACATGAAATAGTATGAATATCCAGTAAATCTTATAAAGAAGTTTATCAAATATTCTCCTTTTTATTTCGTTACAAATTAGTCTAACAATGGTTTCAATTATTATTTGTAAACAAACTTTAAAGTTTGATGGCGCTACACGGCTAGTAAAATATTAGTCAAAGCTGCTACATCCAATTTGAAGGTACACACTTACTTAGGCGGCGCGACTCGACGCGTATTTGGTCGCCACAGTAGTTTACGCGAAGCGGCACGTCGCGACAACAACATGCATTGTCGCTTGCATCTCCTCCGAAGAATGTAGGCACTGCTGTTGACCAGTAAACAACCCTTACCGTTCTCAATACTTAATATACTATATATTTTCTAATAGCATGCGACCTATAATGTCATAATACAACGTAACGTATCAGTGTCGAGGCTTTGTCACGTGGAAAACGGTTTTCATAATGGATGAGCTATAGCATGCGCGCCTTCGGCTTTCTATCTCTTTCACATGCTAACGGAATCCGAGCGGGCTTGCTGCCTCTATCTGAAGTATCTCTATGCTTGAAAACACAGTGAACATAAACAGAGTAAAACAATCAAAACAATACTCCCTGTTATTCGGAAATACTCCTTGAATTTTGAGGAATTGCTGGAGCAGGTAGATTGTTGATTTTGATTTCTTGTTTTTAAAAGTGTACATGTCTTAACTTCTCTTCTCCTGTTCAATAGTAATGAGGAAAACACTAATTCAAGAAGGTCACATATTCTTCATATTTATATATTTATTTTAGATTATTGAGTGAATATCCTTCTTGTTGTGCGTCATCGTTTGTGACGTATATCCGGATTTTGGGTATGTCGTTTATTTTATTTGATATTATTTTGACATATACCTAGCTTACCTTAAATTTGATAAATAAAATCATCAGGATCGTATTCAGCTGAATTCGAAAAGGCTATGAAATTAATAATAACCAGCTTCTTTTTTTAACTAGAAATACTTGAGAAATTTCAAAATGCTGATGTTTTTTCGTGTAGGTATCTAGGCATATTTTTGTATTATTTAAATGAATATAACAATAAGATTAATATTCACTTTTTATAAATTTGACCATAAACAACCAAGTATAGACCTGATGAGAACTGTCAGTGGGACAGTAAAAAAAGACGTAGGACACATTGCCAATGCCAAAGGAACGTCTGCATCCTATTTTGAATATTGCAATTTCTCCCGATTGATAGGTCACGCTTGCGCGTATTCTGAACATCAACTACATTTGAACGGCTCATTATTGTGATATTTTGATTAGGATTAATCACAGACCTGCCTTTTTCCATTTTTTCCACCGTAATGTGTTAAAAGGACATTATCAATTGATGACGAACACCAAGAAGGGTATTATATGAACTTTAATCACATTTCACTCGACGCATATGTACATGTAGTATTTTGTGAAATCAGCTCATAAAGTATTTTTATAAAATAGGCTTACAGTGTAGTAGGTCACCTTTAATAATGGGTTGTTATTTTAAAAACAGTAAATTGAAATGAAGAATTGAAATTCAATGAATACTGCCAAATGACAGTGAATTGATTGTTTTAAGTAGTACTTTTACCAATCTTAAATAATTTTAACATAATAGTTAATGATAATCAAATTGTTACCTTAAATACAGTCTGCACATAATACTGTTTTCCAGCAAACGAAAACGTGTTAGAATTCCGCGTATTCGTACTCAAAACGGCCGAAACAAATTCCCCGGCACTGTTTCCCAACGTAACGAAATAAAGGTTACACAAAACAAAAATAAAAAACGCTTTAAATAACATTTTCAAATTGTTTAGACAGTTCATAAACAGTTCTTCTTACTATTCAAATATAACGTATATTTTTGGTTATCAATAATAGTTTTCTTGATTTGTTTATAACGTCAGCGAAAGATGCTGGGTGTCGATTAAATAGTTTTGTGTTTCTTACGTTCAATAAATTAATACCGGTATTTCCACTCTGGACCTACCGCTTGAAAATTATAATTTGATTTGAATTCGCCAAACACTATACAAGGCCTCGAATTAATTTTATAAATAATGAAGTAGGGATCAACCGGTTGACTACATATAAAATGTAAAGAATTGACTTTCCATTAAAATAGATTTAATCAATTGAATTTCCTTCATCTTCATTTTACTGTAAGTATACTTTTCTTTGTTAAGTTCCATCCACATCATTATTATTCGGACTTTTTGACAGCCTACTTTTTCCTGTGTGCTTTATTTTCTCTTATATTTAAGGGAAAAAAA
>CAJUYG010003700.1:0-19986 GCA_910591675.1 Galerucella calmariensis | reverse complement strand
ATATTAATGAACCAAGACCGTTATCACCAGCGATGTTTTTAATGGAACCAAAAAATATCGAAGTACCTGATTTAGACTGTATAGAGGCCATGGATTTAAGGAAGAGATTCAAATATCGACAAAATCTGCGAAATGATTTGCGTCGACGGTTCCGTAGCGAATATCTTGGACAATTATCGGGAAAATTTTTTGACAATTCCAAAAACCAATCAAATTTCCTCATTTTATATCATATGAACAATCTCAGCCAATCATGTCAACATTACACTGAAAACAGACCATGGGCAATTTTCACGTTACGTTGCTATGGATACATATTGATTTATGCCGATTTTGAAGTTTCGAATATTTAATATTTCGAAATGTCACGATTTGGTTGTAATACTGAAACAAAAAATTTTCTATCCGAATAACCCTCGGACATTGATAAATGCTCAAAAATTTTATGACAACTTTCTCAAGCTTGTTGCTTGTAGGCAACAGACCTCCGCCTACGGCGTCGGTCTGTTTCCAAGCAACAAGCTTTCGAAATCTGTCATAAGATTTTTTCGAACAATTATCAATGTCCTTGGGTTATTACTACTGAAAACAACCAAGTTTAAATCAAAAATCGAAAGTTGAATTGGGTGAAATTGTTCTTGTTGGCAATGATAATCAAAAGCGTTTAGATTGGCATTTAGCTAAAATCATTCATACAATACCTGGTAAAGATGGTGAAATACGAGTCGTCAGATTGAAAACTACGAATGGAGAAATTATTCGACCAGTACAACGAATTTATCAATTAGAAATAAATTCCCCATGTGAACAGAAAAATATACAAGAAAAAATGGAAAAGATAGTATTAACTGAGAAAAATCAAGATAAAGAAAAGAGTTCAGTAAATGAAGAGGCTCTAGTAACAAGATACGGAAGACAAGTGAAAATGCCTAAGAGATTTGGAGTGAATAGATAATTTTGAATTATTGGAAAAATATTGTCAATTTTGTTTTCATTTAGATATAATGTTTTGAGTTAACACTAACTCAAGGTAGGAGGATGTAAGGAGTCCAGATTCATTACCCTAAGGTTGAAGTTGGTTTTGTTTGTTCAATGACTAGTTTCAGATTGTATTGCTATTTTAATATTGTCAGATTGAAGTTTAATTGTCAGCTTTGATGTAATTGAAAATTAATTCAATAAAAGTTTATATTTTCCTCCACTAATATTTGCGTTATTAATAAAAGTTAGTGACCATAATTATTAAATAATATTTTCATTCTGAACATCACAGGTTTCATAATCTTTGTAAAAAACCATGGAGCTGTACAGAGCCCAAAGGGCAAACAATTAAAGTTGTAAAAAACCATGAAACCTGAATGTGAGGTATTTTCTAAATTTCCTATGCACCGGTACCATGAAATATGCATCTTTTAAATCTATCTTTGTGAAGAAACAGTTAGGATAGACTAGTTTTAACACAGTTCTAGAATCTTCCAGTTTAAAGTGGGGTGGCTCCAGAAACTCATTTAACGCCTTCAAATTTAAAATGAACCTGAAGGATCCGCAAGGTTTTGGCACTAAGAAAAAGGAAGATAAGAACTGTCCAGGTTTTGGGAGTGTTTTTGACACTGCACCTATAGAGATTAAAAGCTTAATGCTATCATTCAGCTTAACTGCACTTGCAATTTATAAAAATGCTTAGGTAAGCGTATTTGCCTAGGCCGCTTAATAAAGGGCATTTTATAACCAGACAACCATGTAAGAATAGTAATTTCATGAGTAATATGTGACCATCTATCCACATATGTGGATAAGCGACCAGCATAATAATGATAATAATTATTATTATATACAGTATGTACCTCATCCCCCAATTCCGGTATGACCTTGCTGGACGTAGCCTCCCCTCTTCCTTTTTCATGCGAGACTTGTGGTGCAGGCGCCGGGAGTTTAAAGAAGATGAGTATTTTGACTGACCTAGCTTCGGATCTCCTGGCTTCTTATTGACCAATAGTGTAGAAGTTCCTGCTCTTGACGTTTTATCCTTCTTTTTAATTGAAGCACCCAGTCGCTGAGCTTCGTTTGCCGTTTTAAGGTGGTCCGGAAACCCTTTTCCAAATAAGAATTCATCTATTTGACAGGTATCTGAGACCTTTTCAACCTTGGCATCCAGAAACGGTAGGATAGAATAACGCCGATACAGGGAAAGAGCGTGAAAAACATCTGCAATTATTTTTATTGGCGTGCAACATTTTTCCAGCTTCTTTCTAGATTCGTCCGTTGCCTCCGATTTTGTTAGCTCATATTGTTTGTCAAGGCCAACTGCTAATGCACTTATACCGGCTGCTAATTGTGTCTGTAATTTGCTGAGAAATGTGTCCTGTTTTGCTGCATCCGTATTCAGACAAGGCCGAATCTCCGGATTAATTGTTGGGAGCTGGAGAGCCAAACAATTAGCCAAACATGGATAAGATTCCAGTGCTGCCTTGCGTGAGTCTTTCTCTAATCCGTAAAGCAAAAAACCAGACAAAAGTGCTGCTACATCTGGATTAACTTCCGGACCTTTGATACCAGTTGATTGACTACCTAGTAATTCTAAAATATTTTGAGCGCCTCCATCTTTGGCTGCTGGATCAGGATTTATTGAGGGTTCATCCGAATCAGAGTCCGTCCCTGGTATTTGGGACGATGATGCGTATGATTCACCTATAAATAACATAAAACAGTGTACTAGCAATCGCCAAAGCGAAGCGTTTGGACAGGTTTTACATTCTCATTAATCGATAATAAATAAATAAAAATTATTCTATTAAGATTACTCATGTGAATAATCCTTAAGAGAATGTTCAAAAACATTTTTCTTCATCAACAAAAACCAATAATAGGTTGTAATGCTATAAAATTCATGTGAAAATATAACATTGAACGACAACTATGTTTTGTAGGTATATAGTTTATACGCATATACTTTAAAACAAGTTTGCCGATAAGATTGACGACAGTAATTCATGTGAATACTGTATATCAATAAACCACAAATCAGTTCATTTGTACATTTGTACGAATGGATACACCGATGTGGATAGCTATGCTAGTAAATCATGTGAATACTAGTTTTCGATAATCCAAAATAAAGGTACATAAGTACATGTGTACTTATGCCCCTTTCAAATAGAAATAAGCTGAAAATAATAAAGGATCAACAATTAAATATTTACTTGAACTATCCAATATTTGTAGTAACTTTCGTAACTTTTTCTTGTGTTTACGTGTCACTTTTCTCGATATTCGACCAATCAGATAGCTTGACCGTACCCAATCGCACGAAAAATTGCAGTGAAGAGCCCAGAGGAGCCGTGGCATAGGAGATGATGTGGTTGATAGATCGGGCGGGGTCGGGGAGTGATAACTTTTAACATTCGTGCTACCGAGCGAGGAAAAATTGCTACTACAAGTGGTTATTTTGTTATTTGAGAACGGCAATACGAAATATAATGTCAATTATTTTTAATTTTTGTCCCAAATTTGGCTAGTAGTAGAATAGTATATTAAAGTATAAGTGGATATTAAGGTCTTTAAAACACGCGCGATTTTTCAAGCACGACGGCGAAGCCGGAGTGCTCGAAATAGAGCAAGTGTTTTAAATACCAGTTATCCACAAACACTTTACGATATTTTTTTTTATTGGTGCACTTTGAAATTATGAATACTGGTCTATAACTACTACAATAACAAGAAATAGAAATCATAGATGAAAATGAGAACTAAATGTCAAATGGTTGAATTCGTGATGTTTATGATGTATGCCGCGTTGTCATGGAAATGAGAAGACATAAACTAATTTGTATTTGGGTGGAAGTTCAAAGACATAAACTAATTTGTATTTGGATGGAAGTTCAACCTTATCGAGTTCTGTGAATGTAAATAGTATTAATTCTAATACCATTTCCTAAGCTTTGAAAAAGTCGAAATATTAATGTTTCAAACCATACCAACGGCACTTTCCATTTTAATTTATAAATATTGTTGTTAAATATTGTTCGGATGAAAGTTTTGACGTTACAAACTATTCCTGTCAGATCAATAATATAAAAATTGTCGTTTAGACATGATTTAGACCATACATTTAGACTTCGTTTCTCGAGTTGTGGATGTTGCCACGCTAACTTTAAAACACGCGCGTTTTTCGATTTAAACACTCTGAGGCGTGCTTTAAATAGGTAAAATGGTTCACCAATAAAAAAAATAATATATATACACCACGGTGGTGGAGACATTCATAAGCCTCGCAATAATCGGTTAATAATAATAGTCTTCACCGCCTTGGTGTATAATATCTTATTATAGTGCTCACTGCTGCTCCTATGTGTTCTATTTACTTCTATCAAATCATTTGTGACTTCCAAGATTTCTAATTGCTTTCTATATGTGATGTTTAGGGTCTGTGCAAATGTTTTTCCGAGATCTACGAAGGAAATGTGATTTTTTGCCAATTGGCAAAGCCAGTGACTGTAAAAACGTCTATATATCTGTTGGCATTCACTTAGTTCAGTCGCATAATGTTCACAAAACAGTACGTTGCCGGTATATATTTACCGGTTTGACTAACAGCTGAAGCTGTGAGAGGCCAGTGGTTCGCAAGTCCCTACTGGCCCATCTCATTGGTTTCCTTCCAAACAATTTTCCGAACGATTTTCATTGGCACGCGACTGACTTATTGGCACGTGCCTTCACACTTAATACACTATAGGTATACAATAATTGACAGTCAAACGAAAGTTGGCTTGCGAAGACGGCCGCGCTGTCGCTGTTTATAATTCTTGATTTAGGAAAGAAAGTATAGGTAAACGAGAAGATTTTTGTCACTGTGGTCAGAGCGTGGGGTGATTTGTACTACATTTGCATACTAACTTTGTATTTTGGAATAGAACTACTAAGTTATATTATTGGACTGTAAAGGGTATCACCTAGTGGTGAAACCGGTGGTCAAAAAAAATATTTTTATCTTTGCACGTGCTTGTATACACGCTAATTGACGTTTAATGAACTCCAAATTTTTGCTGTAAAGTGAGTGGTTAGCCTCAACAATATTGGGTTTTTTCAAAATATATTCACTAATTTCAACTTTCGTTTCAAATTATAAAAGGATAAGGCTCCAAAACCACACATTTTGAGGAAAAATTTCCTAATACGGTCATCATAAGCCGTGAAAAACGGAAGTCAAACTTTGCTAGTAGTCAAGGCGATGAAGCACTAAAAAGGCTAAAAGTTCGGAATTTTTTCCCTAAAGACGGATCAGAATGCGGTTTTTTGCATTCGCTTTCAAAAATTATTTGTAAATAATGTACCTACTTTGTTCCTCTGAAAAATCGGAATTTGCATTGCTGCAGTCAAAAATGCATTCAAAAAATACATCGTTTGGAAAATGTAAGAACTTTGTAAATAAGAGTCAGAACTTGCTCAAATCGGGTACTCGGGGGTTTTCGAGGTCGCTGATCACTATAATGATGTTCAAATTGACCCCCTGATAACCTGGAGCTCAGGAACGCCGATGAACCTCATCTCCATGGGCGTCTCCAGAAAATCACGAGGGGAACGAGGAAAACTCGGCGCTTGGGGTTTTTTCGGATGGCTGAATTCAAATATGGCATCAGCGAACACCCCCTGGACACCTGGTGCACCCGAACTTGGACCTGGAAGTCACCCTGAGAAGTTTCTTGACAATATCGACAAAAACAACCCGAAAATTATTGGGGGCGTGTTTTTTGAGGTGCTAAATCACAATTTCACGTTGAGTTTGAATAGAGCGAGGAGAATTACGAGAATAATTTCTGGCTTGATCTACGAACTTTGCCGAGCGGCCTTTCACTTTTCTCAGGTTACGGTGACAAGGTGTCCGGGGGGTGTTCGCCGATGCCATATTTGAATTCAGCCACCCGAAAAACCTCCGGGCGCCGAGTTTTCCTCCTTCCCCTCGTGATTTTCTGGTGAGTCCCACAGAGATGAGGTTCATCGGCGTTCCTGAGCTCCAGGAATTCAGGGGGTCAATTCGAACATCATAATAGTGATCAGCGACCTCGAAAACCCCCGAGTACCCGATTTGAGCCAGTTCTGACTGTTGTTTACGAAGTTTTTACATTTTCCAAAAGGCGTCTCAAAAGATGAATTTGTAGAATGCTGCAGCAATGCAATATCCGATTTGTCAGAGGTACAAAGCGGTAAATTTCTTACAAATAATTTTTGGAAGCGAATGCAAAGAACCACATTCCGATCCGTCTTTAGGGGAAACTTTTGTGCTTCATCGCTTCTACTATAGGCTCTAACAGAACAATATAAGAAATTTTGAATCATGATTGATTCGTTACGTTATTGAATCCCACTATGAGGCCTAATCGCTGGCGCGATATAATTTCGTTGTTCGCTTGGAATAATTGCCCCCTTTGTACACATGCGGCGGGGAAACGAAAATGAAAAAACTAATTAAATCACATATTGGATTCAATAACCTAACAACAGCGCCTTTGATATTTCCAGAAAAGTTTTAATCCCCTACGGAAGTTGAATTGGGAAAATCAATTGTTGTTTTTTATTTTTAGGTATAGGATATGAAATAGTATTAGCACTCGCCCAACGAGGCTGTAAAGTAATTGTAGCAGACAAAGTAGTCAACAAAGACATAAAAAATAAAATAATCCAAGCAACGAACAGCACAGAAATATATTTAGAATATGTGGATTTAGCCTCTTTCCACTCTACTAGAAGTTTTGCTGATCGGCTCGTCAACAAGGAGAAAAAATTGGACATTTTAATACATAATGCCGGCATAGGGCAATGTAATGGAGTTATGACTGAAGATGGTCTGAATTTAACAATGCAAGTTAATTATTACAGTCCTTTCTTGCTGACACATTTACTTATTGGTAAGTGGACCTTTCAGCTACATTTTTAATTCATAAACTATAAAAAATAATCATTCCCGTAGATGTAGCACACTTAGTTAAAATAGAGTTTTCTAAATATACAGCATGTGTCAAGAATCTAGAAACAATCCTGTAACACAACAACTACTAATAGATCGGTAGCCCATGACACGTGTAAGTTTTATCATTTTAAATGGAAGCCTTTTTCACCAGCTTAAAGTAAAAATAAGTAAAATAAGGCTGTTGCTCAAGATCCAAACTTGTTTGTTCTTTTGGTTGTAGAAAACTTTTAAAAGAGTGTAGTCAAGTGAAGGAAAGAAATAAGGCAAGAATGTGTAATTATACAGTATATTCTCAAAAGTTGGAAATAAATAAAATATACCAAACTTCATTACGTCAAGCTCCCTATATATTTAGGAAATCTGCTGACAATGAAGGACAATAGTATTTTTAATGTACCATATCAATATGTAAAAACTAACAAAAAGTAAGTGGTACAACAAAATTCTTTCCATACCTAAGCATAAAACGAATGGTGTCTCATAGCCAAGGCTGGGAAATCAGCCAGGGCATTGAATCTTCTCTTCTGCCATCTGAAACATAACATTTTTCCTGCCAATTTTCCTCAATCTAACGCAAAGTCCATCCACAGCACACCCTCTAGCAGTTTAACTCTCATCTACAATTTGTATCCAAGTTATAATATCGTGCCCGGCCGCTTGAGAGCGCATTAGTAGCGTGACGTTGCAGAATCGCCCAATCGGAGGACGGAGGGAACGTCACGTGAACTGTCAATTATTAAAAGTTACAAAATGGTTATCACCCGTCAACTTTTCAGTCAATATTTTACCTTTTAAATAAAGGTTTATGGTAGCTATATATCTTTAGAGTGGATTATGATAATCAATGATTTCAAGTTTCAAATTCTCCGTGGTGGAAATGTTTTTCCGAGATTTTTATATGTATGTATTTATTTATAATATATATTTTATGTATATATATATTTAATATAAAATGATGAACAACTTCGAAGTTTTCTTTCAAGTTTCCAAAAATATTATTGAGATTTCTAACGTAAATAATACATTATTTTTAGGATGTAACTATAAACTACATATTACGTAGAATTATACTTATAGATCTCACTGTATATTCATCTTATTTCATTTTTTGAAAAATAGTTCTAACAACAATAGCCAGTTTGTCGAATTTAAGATAAAGACACTCCTGTATTTTGTTTATTTCTTGGTGTACATATTGGAATTTTTTACAGTCATTTGAGTGTGAAAAAATATGTGCACTTTGAAATAATTCAGGGATATCCATCTTATATTTAATATTCAAATATCCCGCCCTTATGCCCGATTTCACCAACCGTCTCGTAAAGTTAGGTAATATCCAAGTCGAATTTAGGAATTTCTAAATGCGCGTGGTCCAACGTAAATTGCGTTTAGAAATTCCTAAATTCGGCTTGGATATTACCTAACTTTACGAGACGGTTGGTGAAATCGAGCATTAGTTATTTCATATTTCCCGCTCTTTTAGTTATTCTTCTTCTTGCTCCTTTTTTGAGCTATATTCTGAGGGATAATCTACCCTTTTCTTGTATGTCACAGATTTCTTTAGTTCTGTGCTCCATGTATACTATCGCAGCGCGCGGCTGGCGCGGCGGATGGTCTCAATACTAATATATTAGATCTGAGATTTAGTAAAGGAGTTAGCCTGCTAGAGGGTGTGCTGTGAGTTCATCATTTTGTCTTCACCAATGTCATTGTCAATTTTGATTACCAATAGACCATTCCCTAATGACGTCACTGACAGGTCAGCCATATAGTTAGTAATAAGTTCTTAAAACGATCTTGAATGCCATTGTTTTGTAGTACTAAGTGTGGAATGCGGGGAGCAAGAAGTAGGGTATATTTTTTCGATTTCCGGCAGTTTTAATCAAGAAAGGTAACACCTGAATCTGGTACTCTTGAATCACATAACTCCTCTCTTGATTGCTTTTTTTCAATTACCATTTAATTCAATTCAAAGACAGTTCACTGACTGCGCCATGTGTTATTTGTGAAGTGTAGAGTGTAAATCATTCAAATAAAATATTATATCACATTGGGCGCGATCAGCCACGCTAGCGCAAAGTTAGCGCTAGCAGCGGCGCTCTGTGAAAGCGCTCGAAGGTGGCTGAACTATATCAAACATAACATAGCCCTTAAATCAATTCTATAAATTTAAAGTTTTATATTATCTCTTCAATGGAAAACCTAATTACTTATTTAATGTTAGAAGAACTGGCGGATGAAAATAATATTATGGATAATATTGTGGAATTGATTTCACCTCTAATTGGTATATAGGAATATATCAATGCAATATTTTTCCCTCAATATCACATTCTACATATCTTGTGTAAGTTCCTTGTGGCATTACTTATTCTTTTTTCTTATTCTTTTGGGAATCAAAACACAATAATGTTTTTTTATTTTTTATTTCGACGTTTCGGTAGCGTTCCAAGATTAAGAAGTAATAAAATTGATAAAAAAAAATTTTTGGTCCCTATCTGACACAACGAAAAAATATGATAGGGACCAAAAATTTTTTTTTATCAATTTTAATACTACTTAATCTTGACAACGGTAGCTGGAACGCTACCGAAACGTCGAAATAAAAAATAAAAAACATTATTGTGGTTTGATTCCCAAAAGAATAAGAAAAAAGAATCAAATTCTACAGTTTCATACGTTTCGATATTCTCCGCCATGATTAAACATTAATAAAAATTAAACAACACAAATTTTAAGGTTTGAATTGTTGTTTGTCGTAGAGATCATAATAGCTACGTTTGTTATTTGCATCGCAGAGGAGACAGATTTTTGGACACGTGATCAAAGATTAATCTGAGCAAATTGCTATTAACGAACGGCCCGACCCATCATACATTTTAACGAACTTCTAATCTCCTTTATACCTGTGTCTTTCATTTACAGACTAAGACTTTTTTTGTTTGATTTTTTCGTTTCAGATTTTATTTATCATTATTTACGATTATGTCTAGCCCTAAGGCAAATTTGGTTGCTATTCATGGTCAACAAACAGAACGAGATTTATCTAATGACAGGAGTGACTACAACATAACCTCATAACATGACAGATAAACAGATTAATCTTTCTCGTCGGTCAAAATATTCCTAGCAAACAGATTTACATCGGACTGATATGAGCGGAATTACCAAACAATTCAGATTTACCTCCCCTACCTCTAGATTTAATAAACGAACGATTCAGACTAAAAAGATTAATCGGACGTTAACTTTGTTTTCGCTTTAAAATATGATAAGATTAAGTCTCCATAAGTTGGTTAGGCCCAAAGCTGAAATATATCGAAAACTACGGAATGGAAAAATTCCACGCAGAACCATTTATAGAGCAATAGCGGAATATTAGCAGAAAATACCATGTCTGAATCTCCCAGAAAATGAAAGACCACGTACATTTACTGCACATAGGTCCGAGATGGTGAGAAGACAAAAAAAGCTTGGGATGGCAATGAAGAGACTGACTCGCCAAGATAGATATTCTAAGCGTACGATATCGTTGGAATTGAGGAGGAATAGTCTGAAATATTGAAAGATACATAAATGCACCAAATACTCTCAAGCGCAACTCCTTCGTATACCAAGAAGCTGTCGTCAAGAGGCAGGGCATTCTGCTAATGAAAAAATCAATATTTTAGAAAATAATAATAATTAACTTTGAGCTATTCTAAACTAAAAGGAAGCGATGGATTTTATACATACAACGTAGACGATTGCCCTGACAATGTAAGATACAAACTTGAAACCAATATTTGCAGATTGAATACATTTGTGGAAAGAGTGGGTGATGAAGCTTTGAATAGTCGAAGCCTTTCCAAATTAATTTAGTGTGTCCACAAATATCATGCTAATGAGAATATAATGTTTTGGCTATACCTAGCATCATGCCATTACTGACAAAACGGGCTTGGACAACACCACATACCTTCTGTTCCCAAATCCTCCAAACTCACCGCAGGCTTGCTCAGTAGATGATTTGTGGGCTTTACTATCTGCGAAGCTCGAGATTAAGATCAATTGAGACGGCGAATTTACGAAAAACTGATGAGAGAAATTAATCTGAATTCCATCCAGGACCTCATGAAAAATATTTGAGGGAATTTGCATCTGGTATAACAGAATGAGACACTTCACATAATTCGATGTTATAGTTTAGTTGAGTATAAAGCTATTTTATGATAACTAGTTTGTATTTGAATGAACTTTTTCATTGAAACAATCCGATAAATATTTTGTGCCAAGACTTCCAGGACATACGCTACTACCCTCGAGTTATATACGAATTGAGCAAATATAATTATGACAAGCTGAAGAGCAAAAGTTTTGTGCTGCGGAAGTGAATTATAACAATATTAATTAGCGAAGATAATTGTATTAATTTGACAACATATTTTTTTAGATCTGATGAAAAATTCCCCTTCGGCTCGATTAATATTTTGCAGCTCTCCAATCATCTCAGCTTTCTCAAATCTTTTTATTGTTGGAAAAAACTTGGAACAAACATTTGGTGACTATAGACTGTCGAAATTTTGTTTATTGGTAGCTTCAGATATTTTTGCTGAAAAATTAAAACCATACAATATCACATCAAATTCCTTTCACCCTGGTGGTGTGAACACACAAATCCATAAACAATTTTTCCAACACAAATTTTTCACTGTTGGTCTCAATATCTTAGGACCTTTAGTTTTCAAGGTAAGTTCTTATGTTGCGAGTAGTAGTAGTTAGCTGGGAAAAAGTGACACGAATTGTAATTTGTTCATTTGACTACGTGAAAATACTAATACTCGTATATTGTCAATAAATACGCTGTATTAGTAATAGGATGAAATTTAAAAAAAAAAGAAAAGTGTCACAATCGAACATACCCCAAGGACGGTCGAGAATCAGGACGTAATAGGTTTGTTCCAACCCGTCGAAAAACCGTAACATGACGATCACGCTCATGCGCAGTGATTAAAATGCTTTCCAACCGAGACGTGATGATTTATCGGACGATTCTATTTGCGTTCCAACCTGCCTTTGGATCATTTATGTAACGGTTTCAGAACGGTAATTTCGATACACGGCTCAAATTGAATACTGTTTGGATACTGTACTTTGATACTGTATTGAATTAAACAGCTGTTTTATCTGTCATTTAGCTTGGTTATGTTTCTTGCATTCCTTTAAGCGTTTTGACCCATTTTTCGATTTTTAATTTCTCTAGCTCTAGCTAATGCTTTGTGTGGCGTTTGGTACGTTACGGTATATTAATCTTTCTTTAGTCAAGAAAGTTCTAGGTAAAAATGAGTGACGATGAATTAGCGATTTTTCAGAAATTGATAGTACAAGCAGTGAAGATGATTTGGAATTAATTCCCAACAAAAGATTTAAGAATGAAAATTATTTAGGTGAGGCCTCAATTTGAAGTAAATACCAACTTAATTGTTAATAATGTAGTGAATTGGGCTAATACATCTTTTAAAAATATTATTTCACAAAATAGGTCCATATATCATTATATTCTAATCCTACTGATCTGATCGTAAGAAATGCAATCACAAACCGTTCCAACCCGGCAGTGAGTTTTATATACATGTAACCGTGTTAAGTTAACGCCTGTGCATATAATCGATCCTATACTCGATAGTCGAAATTCTGTAAAGTGAGTCAGAGCTATCTAATCAACACTTTGGTTAAAGCGCAGTTGCCATATAGAACATTTTCTATTTATTTTTTATTTAGGACTATTAAGAGCCCTTCAAAAATGATGCGCTCATGAAGTTCGCTTCTGCAACTGATTTTATGGACAGTAAGAGCGATGAGTCACTGTACAGAATTTCGACCTACGACTATAGCAGTTCTGAAACCGCTTCGTGATCGTACAAAACTTGTGGGTTGGAACAAACCTAATGGTTATTTATGATACAAGTGCGTGAATGTATACTTTTGCGCACGAATTGCGAAAATGTAAGCCACGAACGTAGCGAGTGCCTTTTTCGCAAGGAGTGGGCAAAAGTACTTCACACACAAGCGTCATACAAAACTTTATCTACGACCACATGAAGAAAAAAAAAGTGCTCTGAAGAGGTTAAGAAACATAAAAATAACTTTTCTATAAACAAATATATACACAACGAATTCTAACTTCAGATGGTGTGCAATCCGCATAAATGCATTCTTCTCGAGGTTCTTCCATTTAAAATAAGTGTAATTAAAATTTTGAATATAACAGAAAAAAGTTTTCGCTATGTCTGACACTTCTTTCAAATTCACTGACAGCACAAAAGTTTATACAACAAACGACTAAATTCAAGGCAACTCGATCATTACGTAGCTAAAAAAGGGTATTAAAATGAAAACCCCATTTAAAATGCATTGGTCATTTACGCACGCTTTTGGGTGTTATAATGGAAGTCCCATATAAAAACCGTTTTTCATTTACGCAAGCTTTTCAACGCATATATAATGTACGATTCCACACATTTTTTTTTTGGTTCATAAATAACCAATTTTGAAGGTGGTTGTAGATAAATATCATTTCATATTTTGTTGACTGCTGTCCTTGTATGATACGTTTCAGTTACTTTAAGTACAAACAGACTTTAATTTTCAATAATAAATCCAATTTTAAATTAATTTTTTTTAGACTCCTGAGGCTGGTGCACAAACAGCAATTTACTTAGCATGCGCCAACGAGGTAGAAAACGTAACAGGAACATTCTTCGCAGATTTGATACCAGCATCCAAACCCAAAAATATCTTGAACAAAAAACTATGCAGAACTATTTGGGAAGGATCAGAAAAAGTGGTCAAACTGAAAAAAGAGGAGTTCTTGTGAAAACGACTTCTTGAAGTTATTGTATTAATTATAATTTGTAATCGTTTCTTGAATTATGCACGATTTGTTCACTAATTTTTCACTGGTACAATGTACTGGGAAAAGTATTATTGTTATTATTGGAATCCAAACGAAATAAATAGGCAGCTATGTAGTTGTCGTGACACACTCATGCAGGTTTAAATTGTAACCATTGGATTTCCCAAATTTCCAATAGTTCTCCTACGTTTTTCTTTAGTATGAGTTATAGGTACCTACAGAAATAACACAAATAGCAAGTATGGAGAACGAGTCAACAGTGCAATGATTCTTTTTTCGCCTTCCTGACGGAATAGCCAATCATGTATGAACACCAAAATAGGGTGGAAAGTATTGCTTAGCAGCACAAGTGCGAAATAACCATTGCGCCACTTGATAACTTCAAATTTCACATGAGTTTTCCAATTGAACGTCAGTGTCTATTAAAATTTCTTGTTATTTTCTCTTTTTTTTTGTTTAATCGGTAGGCGAATATCAGTTGTGTGTCACATGCAGGGAATGCTTTAGCAGCCTTTAACTATCTAAGATATCATAGAAAGCCACAAATGAAAGGGAATTGCAGTTCCACGCCAAACATTCATATCTCAAGAATGACTTCCCACTGTCCTTTGCTTTACAATCTATCTGCGCTGTTTCAACTGACTTAGCACTAAAGCATTTAGATTGTTGAATATACATATTGCAGTATGTAGATGACATCGCTTTGATCAATCCTAATAATCTTAAAGTATCAGAAAATGATCTACAAAAACTCAAGAGAATAGTGAAATAGTTTAACAGGTGTAGGATAAAGCCCAAAGCCCTAAAACTTAATGCATCTCCAGCAATAATGAATACAATATATTTTCAAACATTATGCACAACTTACCCAATGACATTAAGTTTTTGCACAGGTTTTCAATATAAGATATATTCAAATAGTTCCTAGCTCTGTTCCCCTTGAATTAAATTCAATTCAAATCTCCGTTAAATAAGCTGCTCTACCAATTGCAATAATTTTTTAGCTACGCTTGTTTGTAATTTTTTACAATTTCAATATATCTTGTTCTCACTTTAAGTTTTTGTCATAAGTAATGTTCACTATTTGACTGCCATTTATAAAAACAAAGGTAACTGTTTTTATATAGTACAGACCATTCCAGAACACATGACTTTAAGAGGTCGGCAATATTGTTCTGGAAGACAACCGATAAGTTGTAGTTGAACCTTGTGTGTTTCGGCATATGCTGCAAGTCCGTTGGCTGTCAGACAGATTGTGAAACAATGTCAATGCAATATAGTTTTCATTTTATCTACAACTGTCATATAACGGATACGATTTGACACTATTTCCAATGTCATAATGACGTATATTACCGCACTAGTGCGATAATAAGAATCTAGAAAAATATTAATACCAGAATCAAATTTTTAAAATAACACTGCATTTTCTGCTGCATTTTCAATTTCCGAAAGGAGTCTTCGCTTTTGTCTTCGCTTTTTATAAAAATTGTTTATCCAACTTCGACAATTTGATGACATAACTACTTTATTTTATTTCCACAGCTTTGTTTGTCTTTGCTGCTAAAGTCACAGAATATGATACACAGTACCTCATGTTTGCCGTCGATATTATTAAAAACACGTTAAATTAATTTTTTTTTAAATTTCATGATATAGGTAGATACTGTTAATAATACTAATAAACAGTCGTAGATAAAATGTTGTACGTAACACGTGTGATAGGAATTATTAACGCACATATGTGATTACACGACTCGGCCTACGGCCTCGTCGTGCAAATTTCACATGCGTGCGTTAATAATCTCCATATCCCACTAATTACGCAAATAACTATTATCGCATTGATTTAGGTAATAATAAATATCAGACATCGAAAAAAGCAGTTAACGAAAGTCAAGAGCAACAGATTCAGAGAAATCAATCAAATAGTCACCTCGCTTGGTTGGAAGAGCCGGAAATCGGAAAAAAGATACCTTATCTGTTTCTCCCCGCATTTCACACTCATCAACATTACAAAACGATGGCATTTAAGTGTTAGTGACGTTATTCTGAAATGGTCTATTGGATTTACGGTGAAAAGAAAACTGCTTAGATAGACGATTTTGAGGACAGGTATTGACAATTTTTCCGAATAAGTTCGATCTCTCTATTCAATCTCCATGCTTGTAAGACTCCAAAGATAGCAGCATAAACATAAATTAATATTCGCCTACTCAATTATAGTTTCGTGTAAAATATTGTCATTTTAGTAAAGTATCAATAGATGTCAAAGATGATGGTTAAATACCATTATAGCGTGACACCTATAAATTAATATGGTGATACAACTAACGTCACCTTACTGTGGATTCCAGGACACACTGGAATAGAAGATAATGAAATAACCGATGAACTAGCAAAAAGTGGACTGAAATATCCTTTTGGACGCCTGAACTCTTTTGCAAAATCAGCTTCAATTAATATTGGAAAAAATGGATAAAGTCGAAAAAATAGAAAATCTGACCATTGGAAAGATCTAGTAGGGATAATTCTGTGTGACTACAAATGAATGCATAGGTCAAAGTAAAACTGCGCTAAAAGCTTTAACAGGAATCCCAGCATTGTCGCCTTAATAGGCACCTGAAGAAGCTCAAAATAGTGGGAGAAGATTGTAGATTTTGTGGCATTGAGGAAGAAACCTCCATTTGAATTGCACATCAATTCAGAATCCTAGGGCAGAGAGCCATGGATTCCTGGATAGAAATAAGACATTTATCTAAGTTGAAGCCTGCAGCCTCATTTTCCGAATAGAATTTCCAATCATACTATTTCATCATCACAGTTACTGATAAAAACAAATTGAAACCTAAATCTCACAATTAAGTACTTTGATATAATTTTTTCAAGGGTATACTTACTATAATAAATTCAAACGGAATTTTGGGTATCTACTACTTAACAACAACAACCAATATCAACAGTCTTCTATAGCAGACACACTGGTTTTACCTGTAAGTAGGTTATTATGGTATCGAATACGGCAACATCAGTACAAGTCTTTAAAAGTAGAATGTCTCTCATTGAGTTCATTTAAATCAATTGTGTAATACCTACTAGATATTGATTTATCTGAATATTTATTCAGTAAATGTAAGTCTCTTGAAATACAGGGTGATCTTTAATCCAAATTATTGCAAATAGGTGAAAAAATTAATAAATTATCTATCCACAATAAATTAGTAGCATTATTAGCTTTATCATCGTTCACACAAATTATTGTGATAATATTTTTGGCAGGATAAAGATTCCATGAATTTTCTGCTCCTGTTGTACTTGAAACATTAAAACATGTACTCAGAGTCTTTTGTCTCCATTCAAAGTCAATCATCTATGAAACTATTTGGCCTATTTCCAGAGGACTCAGTATCAAGGGATGAATATACTTCCATAAAATATGCTCAGTACACGTTAATGATTCAAATGGTACACTGCCATGGAAAATCCGTTTCCATTATCTGCAATTTTCTACAAAGCGCAGTAATTCTGCTACCAAATACAATCTATGAGTGTCTTCATGTTTAAGTAAATCCACAGTCATAAAACTTAGCACGAGTTCCTCAGCCCCCACAACTCTAATCTTCTATAGAATGTCCGGTTACCAGCTGTTGATCATTGCAAAATGAGATTAGATTCTGGCCTTGATAATTGGAACATTCATATCAACATTTGACTACAAAGATAAAATCTTTGTCAGTATCGGTGTTCCGATGAAAATATTGCATTGAAAGTTAACAGAGCCCTTCTCCGCTCCAAGCTTCCTCTACATGTTGGACTCTCTCTATCTCTGTCTCTCTATTGGTGCTTTTCGAACTCTCTTTGCTGAATTTGTCAACATTATCAACAGAACAAATGGATTAACAGAATAATTCGAAAGAAAGTAATTATAGAGAAAGTAACATCTCTTATTTATAAAAGAATGTAACACACCCTGTATTGTCTAGAAGCGAAGGTAGGCGAAGAAATATTCAGATTACGCTTGCAAGAATTACTGCATCGGTATATGACGAAGACAATTTAGTTGTGTTTAGTAGACGCTTGAAATATAATCTCAATTCAGTTGATTCAGTATAAAACGAATTTCCAGCTTAATTTGAAAAATGTGAGTAAATACGAATAAAGAATCGTAAGTTGGCAATTTAAAACAAAATTGTTGTCGTAGCTTTTAGTTGTCTATTCTCCCAATTCCAATTTTTGTTGTGTTAAATTAGTTCTCTTTTGAGAAATGTTGTATTCAAAAGAGTACAATTTGCGATTTTCTGCCTCCTCTGATAATTATCGGAATTTATATACTTTATTTATTCACTTTATCTCAATTATGAGTATGTTTTCAATATTTATATTAGCAATGAGATGACCATCAACTTTGGCCTAGTAGATTGATTTTGATTGGAAAACAGTTCTTAATTACTATTTTCCTCATGTAGATATTCAACTTATCAAGGTGAATGTATTTTGCCGCTTTTCGCTTGATTTTCGATAAAATCAGATCTTGGTCATGATTGAGTTGAATATTACCCTCATATGTATTAAAAGTCTTATATGAAGCGTGATCTTTCCAGCTGTAATATACCAAGGACTATGACATAATTTGCCATCATTTTGTCAAAGCTTCAGAAAGCGGAGGGTTGTTACGCAATATGCTTGAGTAGGTGAATACTATTATTCACCCAGAATTCATAGTAACAATACTTCTAACACCAT
The DNA here is from genome assembly GCA_910591675.1 of Galerucella calmariensis. NCBI lineage: Eukaryota > Metazoa > Arthropoda > Insecta > Coleoptera > Chrysomelidae > Galerucella > Galerucella calmariensis. The sequence goes on along the minus strand of CAJUYG010003700.1, from coordinate 1,384 downwards.
TTGAATCCACTTTAATATTACCATGGTAATTGAAGATTTTATAAAATTTAAAAGAGCGCAGAATTAGATAAAACGTTGTACGTAAACACGTTATGAAGAGGGCGACATTGTTCAACTCGCATAATTTGCAAAACTCGCTGGCGCTCGTTTTGGCAAATATATTAAGCTTGTTGAACAATATCGCTCTTTTCATAACTAGTTATACGTAAATAACTATTATTTTACTTTTCATAACAAAGTGATTAACAAAACTAAAACCAGATAAAATAATAAGTTTGACATAAACGACAAATTAAAAATCAACGAACTGTCATCACTCGACAATATATCGAAACGTTGTTACCATAGTAACGAAATCAAGGTAGATTGTATTATAGAAGAGCGATTGGAAAAATGAAAACAAAATAGACCTCAGGGACCGACAATGGTTATTTTCCTAACAAGTGCGGAAAGTGATACTTTCCCTCACGCGACTGCAGTTGAGTCGAACGACGCGTAGCGGAGTTCAGGCAAGCGGTCAAGGGCGGAAAAGACACTACGCATGAGTTAGGAACATTATTTTTCCTACGACCGTATATACAAAAAAAGGTAGAACGTGTCGCAGGACACACGGTAGGAACTTAAGTTCCTTTTAAGCAAAAATTATGTAATACATCTGATGTTATAGATTAACAATTTGCATACTCCTCGGTGGTCGAGTAGTAGGCAAACCAGACTCTCACGCGGTAGACCCGGGTTCGATTTCCCGTGAAGAAGTTTTTTTTATTGTTAATTTTACTTTTAAATAACTATTCTGCTTGACATTAATAACGACAACAGGTAGACGTTTGAAATATTTAGCAGAATATTCATTATTATAGATAATGGTACGGTACCTTTCATGAGGGAGTCCGAATGGCAATATCTACTTATAACAGCATCGTATATTTAAAAAGGGAAATCGTAGCATTATACAAATTAGACATTCAAGAGCTGTACGTTTACCACAAAAAAATTAGTGGAAACAGAAAATTGAATTGTTAAATTTTTAATTTGAACATACAGTTTATAGAAATTTTTATTTTCCAGATTTTTTTAAGTGAGACGTAGAAAAAATATGCTGTTCGACTCGTGTGGATTGTCCATATCGCACTTGAACGATTGAGCACTCCACCTGCTGCGTCGTGCTCAAACTTCGTCCTCGTGCGATATGGCCACCATATCCACACTAGTTGCACAAACTACTATTCCTATCAAAATATGCCCTTTTACATTTAAAAACAACCTGCCAAATGTCAAATCAATTTATCCATCCATTTTAAAGTTATCGAATTGAAACATTCAATTTCAACACCCTGTATTTCGAAAAGTAAATGTGCTAGACCCCTTAAACCTCATTACATTT
>CAJUYG010003699.1:0-19991 GCA_910591675.1 Galerucella calmariensis | reverse complement strand
ACAAGCAATTTACGAGATAATTGGCCGTTTCCAGAGTATTGGGTAACTCTGTATAGATTATCCATGAACTAAGTCATATCTTAAATTAAAATGGTAATATTTAAACTAACCTCAAGCAAAATAAAAATTTTTCTACCTGTATATTTTCAAAAAACCTAAAGATTTCTTTAAATCACTCGAATTTATTTGTTGTTAAACTCAAAAAAGTCAAATTCATGCTTTAAATAAAATAGTACTCACCATTATATTACGAACAGCAAAGAAATCATCTGAAATAAAGAAGAAACAAATTTTCAATACCTTACAATATTTATCTTCAAGCATAATTATTTAATAAATAAGTAGAATATTCACCTATTTTTATTCCAGCCAAAATTATTTTCTCCTGTATTGGACACTGTTAAAAGTTTATACACTTTTCGACACATTCAAATCACGGTTAGTTATTGTTATTACTAACGTTTCAATCACGAATTTAACATAAAGTCAAACAACGTACCTACACGAGCAAAAAAAGCACCGATTACTAATAACAACTTTTTATAGTTGCTAGAAAACAATGAGCAACCACTTACGCATGACAGAACAGAGAAATATAGATTCAACTGGAAATATAAGTAATGATATTTTAAGTTGGTTGTCAAAAGTAGTATTTTACATAGGCGCACGCTATATTTTTAAATTAGAAAATATTACAGGAAAATAAAGTGAAATTTGCAATTTATTTAAAAGATTTAACGTGGAAAGTGTTGAAAAATTATGAAAATTTGTAATAAAGGGTTTTTTGGGACAAGAAATAAATTTTTTGATAAAATAATTCATTCACTTTCAAATAGCGTCAAGAAAGTCTTGTAAAAAAATTGACAAAACTATAATAAACTATGAGCCCATGGGGAAAAAAGTGTCGCGATTTGAAACAGCAGCAAACCCATTCAGAACGATAGTTTATCATTCCAGCACTATGACGTACATTTTCTCTTGTACAGAAAAGCGCAGTGGAAAACTGAACATTTCATTCTCTACCCTCTAAAAATGTGATAGGAGATCGGTCCAGACTCTATGCCGTTCAAAAATAATCTAGGAAAATTATTGAAAACTGTACGCCGTTTGTTACATTTGATAGTAGAATCATAGGAGATCGGTCCAGACTTTATGACGTTCAGCATTTGTTTCTGTAGATTATACAACACATGAATAAATATTTGACAGTAGTGCCGTACAAAAAAAGTTTTGTGGAAAGCCGTGGGAAATTTTCCATTTTCTAAGATTTTCCTACTCAAAAAATATTATCTGAAAGTTTACGGCATTTGTTCTACTAGATTTTTTTATTTTGTTTTATTAGAATTTAAGTGCCTCGACAACTATGGCCATTGGCACTATACAATAGACAAAAAGACATATTATAAATACATACACTATCTTAAAACATAAAATATGTAAAATATCTATCTAGTTTATATTTTGTGGTAGAGGTTAGTTGTTTTGATGAATTTAAATGTCTTTGGGATATCAGCGGTGCACTCTCAGGTTTGGTCGTAGGTCTAGGCGCTTATATGTAGGGGGAGTTGGGGCGCATTGATACAGGGGGCACTTTGATACAGTGGCCGTCATTCAAAAACTAAACGTAGACGTAGTTTTCTCCTATTGTCGAATGATGGCATTACTAGTGTTACGATGCCCATACAAATCTCGAGAACGAGTAGTCTAACTTAAGCTGTTCATGGGAGTACACGTGTTTTTTAACCTATAAAGTAAATTCAGAAGACGAAATTCAAAGTTTTAGTTCAAACGATAGAACAATACAATTGCTACTAAATTATAATCAGAGGACAAGGACATTATTGCTGATAGTATGTACATTTCGTTTTAAGTGGAAATCTTATAGTTTTTCTGTAAATCTATCAAAGGATCAAAATGGCGTCTCGGGGCGGTTTGATACACTATTCACGGGGCACTTTGATGTGTATCAATGTACCCCATTTTCTCTCGCTAAATTGAAAGTATCATTTAATGATTGGCATTTAAATCATACAGGGCAAGCGCTGTCAATTTATGATATTCCAATGCTAGCTAAACTTGCTTATGTCGAAGCTTTCACAGTGAAAAATAGTATTAGCGGCTTTACAAAACCAGGCATTTATCCTATAAACAGACTGACTTTCTCTGATGATGACTTTGCCCCCTGCAGCATTTACAATGATCAAAAGCCCCCTGTTACGCAACAAATCGATTTGCAAGAGCCAGCAATATTATCAGATGATCAACCCGGACCTTCACACTGTTCCACAATATCTGAAATAGATCTGCTTGAACAAAATACACCTCAGAGGCTAGAACCAAAGCCTTGTACCAGTACAGAAATACAAGTAACACCTGAATCTATAAGGCCATACCCGAAAGTAACAAAAGTATCAAAACGAAAGGCAAGAGAACGTGGCAAATCAAGAGTCTATACAGACATTCCTGAAAAAGAACGACTGCAGAAGTTACACGAGATGAAAGAGCAAAAAAGGCTATTAAAAGAACAACGACAACGTGCTAAGGAGTTGAAGACCGCAAGGAACCTTATAGTTGTAGACGAAATAAATAAGAAACTCGTCGACAACAACTCAGATCGAAAAGTAAGAAGCCCGAATCTGACGAAGAATCCGAAAGTACCACTGAAGAATTCGAGATAATGGATTCAAGCTCCAATTTTGATTCAGAGCCATCGAGTAATGAAAATGAATTTGAGACAACCCAACTGATTCCTGAAAATATAAAAGAAGGAGACTTTCTGATAGTCAAATTTGAGAAGAAAAAGTCGGTTCTTCACTATATTGGTAAGGTTATCTCTAGAGACAACAGTACTGATTACCAAATCTCTTTTTTGAGGAAGAAACCTGCCTCTTGGACTTTTGTCTTTCCAGACAACAGAGATGAAGCTTCGGTCCCACTTTGTGATTTTGTTGCAAAATTACCCCATCCAAACATCAAACAAGGAACAGCTTGAATTGCTTCCATGTTTTCTTTTAACTTCAATCTCAGTTTTTATAATTTACAATAAGTTTTAAAATTTCTGTTTTACAACTACTAATGATATATTTTAACATGTTTGTTGTTTTCATATAATAAATAAATGTCTTGGTTCCTGCTCAGTCCTATAATAGCTTATTTAACCATTCAATGTATCAAACTGCCCCATGTACTGTATCATTGTACCCCATATACGGGGCACTTTGATGCAAATGGCTGCTCGGGAAAAAAAAACAAAATATAGTTCATCCGTGTTGTCATTACGAGAAATTGGTAAGTTTTTTTTTTAATTATATACATATTGCTAATTTATAATGAAATTAAGTATTTGCTAAATTCATCGGAAGTGATAAATTTCATGGGTAGAAAAATACTGTATCAATGCGCCCCCACTCCCCCTAATGGTGTATTCCTGGCAGTCTGTGAGCATAATGTTTAACGGTTAAAGCACTATTGCAGTGACGGCAGACTGGAAGGTTTTCAGAAGACATCAAGTAACCATGTGTGTATCTGGTATGGTTGATCCGCAATCGTCTAATGACAGCAGCTTCTCTCCTGGTTAGGAAATCGAGGGAGAGACAGCCGATTAATGGTTTTATGTCGTAAAGGGCTGTTTTGTTGTTGTGCCAAAAATTTTGCCAGGTCTCCTTGACGGACTTTTTGAATAATAGTTTTATGTCATCTAGGAGCTGGAACGTTGTTGTGGTGATGGAAGAAGAGGCTTCTTCAGCATGGTGGTCAGTGTTTTCATTGCCAGTAATTCCAATTTGAGATGGGAGCCAGATAAGACAGCGCATGAAAGTAGGAGGGATTGACGTCTTAGGAACAGGGGTGGCTCATTTGCTTCACAGTATAGACTAGCAGCTCGACTAGAACGGAAAGCATCGAGAGAGAGTCGAAGGGCTGTATTGTGAATAGAGTTCAGTGAGTCGATGGTGGATTTGGAGGCTGACATGTAAATAAAGCTGCCGTATTCTAGTTTAGAACGGATGAGGGATCTGTAAACTCTTAATAAGGTATTTTCGTCGGATCCCCAGTGATAGTGGCAGAGAGCTTTGATGATATTAAGTATTTTAAGACAAATGCCTTCGAGTGTGTTGATATGAAGTTTTCAATTAAGCCGAGAGTCGAAAGTTAATCCAATAATCTTGCAATGATTAACAGGAGGTAACAGGGAGTTATTAAAGAAGATTAGCGGTGTACCGGATGGGGATCTTATGCTAAACTTTATGACCTTCGATTTACTGGGAGATAAGGAGAGATGTAGGTTGTTGGCTTTATCTACTGGATTTTGAGTAGAAAAATCTCGGAAAATGAAAAATTTCCCACGGCTTTTCACACAACTTTTTTGATACGGCAATACTGTCAAATATTTATTTATATGTTGTATAATCTACAGAAACAAATGCAGTACGGTTTCAAATCACCTTTTTAGAGGATGGAAAATAAGATTTTTCAAAAATTTTCCTAGATTCTCCGCACGATTATTTTTGAACGGCATAGAGTCTGGACCGATCTCCTATGATTCTACTATCAAATGTAACATACGGCGTACATTTTTTGGGGGTGGAAAATAAAATGTTGAGTTTTCCACTGCGCTTTTCTGCACAAGAGAAAATGTACGCCATAGTGCTGGAACTGATGGTAGCATGATAAACTATCGTTCGTTCTGAATGGGTTTGCTGCTGTTTCAAATCGCGACACTTTTTTCCCCATGGGCTCATAGTCTATAAATATTGACCAGAAAATTTAGGAGAGCATTCTCATTAGTAAAAAAAGGTCATAACTTGGTCCAATTATTAAATTCAATACATATTTCCAGTTATTATGAACCAGAGAATATTTCAAACTTAACACTTATTTGAATTTCCTGAAAGACTATTAAAATTATGAGCAGCCGAAAACTTGAATGTACGTCATTAGCCTCTCTATTAATTAAATTTTTCTAAGAACCTACTGGTTATTAAGGTTTTGGAGAAAAGTTATTCGTGGACATAAAAAGAAATTTTGAGCTTCCTAATATTCTTTCGAGATTTGTTGCGGGATGGAACTTTTTAATTAATAGTCTTAGTCTTTCATTTCTCGTAATGGAAAGACATCAAAAAGTTACGTTTTTAAAATAAAATTTCGGTATATCTTCATTTAAATTCTTATAAACTAATTATATCTAATAACTTTATCAATTTTAGAGTTAGACACACTGCATTTATTGAATAATTGGTTTTAGTAGCATTTACATCCTAATTTTAGCCATTTAAGGATTTATCAGTGGAAAAAGTCCTAGGGAGCTGAATTTTTGTATACACCTTTATTACGGTGTTGTTATAAAGATGTGAAAAATCGACAACGATATCGTGCCGGCTAAAAAAGTTATGAAGGTCAAAAAGTCACGAAAATCTGTTTTTCGCAAATATCTCGCGACCTAATGCTCCGAGGTCAATAGTAGTTATCATAAAAATTGTTCCTAGTAGTATTATCTACAAAAAATGTCTCCTGCATTTTTCTGTATAATCCACCGTTTTCAAAGTAGAGCGTTGTGCTTTTTTTATTGGAATTGTGGAAAATCCAAAAAAAAATAACTTTGGTATATAACTTTTTTTTATTCATTGTCGATATCTTCAGCTTCTCTATCTGTAATAGTTGCTGGCAAAACGTTGAGTGGACTCATTTCTAGATTGACATCTACATCTTAATTATTTTCATCATTTGTTGACTCTGCGTTTAAGCATGGCGTAATGTCCACAAACTTTTGACATCGCAACCCAATTTTGTTGCATCCACATTTGCTCCCACAACCTTCCGTATACAATAGAGTTCACGCATATTTCATATTTTGCTTAGATATTAATTTATAATAGTATACGATAGCATACCAGTAAATATTGGAAACGGAATGTTAAAAGCTTCTAGTGAGATGGTGTAAAGTAAATGTGGTTATTCGTTTTTATTTTGAAGTTATTGTATTTTTTCGGAGGGTCTACAAATTATGTAAAATCGATTTATCCTGGAAACTGAACTAGATAGGTATAGGGAAATGTTAATGAACTTACGTTATTTTTAATAGTACAATTCAAAAATGTGATAAAATACAGAGTGTTCCATTTAAAAAAACCTAACTTTGATACGGCACGCTTTTTTGGAGCACCCTGTATGTTCCAAAATATTTTTAAATTATAATCCTAAGTAATCTACTTAATTGTACGTCTTATTTTTTCGAATTATATTTGCCGTTAAGACGCCAGAGAATAGTTCGTTCATAGTGCCCCACCCTAATATATACCAAACCATATTTCGATGTGTGGTGGTAAGAAAATAATGTTTTTATGGTTGATTCCTAGACATATAGGTGCATAACCTCAAACTATCAAAGAATAAAAATTTCCAGCATAGAACTTTACATTAAAATGGTCTTCATAAACAAAAGTAGTAGTATTTGTCGAAATATCGTCTTTTTTTCGACGCATAGCTTGCAACCATAATGCCCTTCTCTTAAGTATATTTTTGCTTGCGCCACCAGGTAAAGTAACAAATATTTTGTCTGAAGTTTCAATAGACGTTGATTCACACTCTGGAACAATGCAATACTTGGAATACAAAGTTTTTTTTTTTCGGCTTTATCCATTTTTGAAGCTTTCAGAAACAAATTAGGTCACAAGAACTCGGAGCGTGATACACGAATAAGAACGTAAACAAATGACGTCACTCCATGGGGCAGCCATCTTTATGACGTAAAGCGCGTTTTGGCGGCTGAATTTTATGTGTTTTAAAAGTGAAGTTTATATTTTTTTGAAAAAATAGCCATGCAAGGTGTTAGGAGACCTGATAAAGCGTCAATGTCAATTGTCACTCATGATAAAAACTGTTTAGGAACAGAAAATAGCTTAAATAACATGTTTAACTCTCAAGAAATAATTTTTAACGGAACTAAACACAGTCCGACAGGCAGTAGCAGGCATGAAGCGGCAGGCCTCGCAACACCTTGGTGTGCGGTATACAATAGCGTATGTGAGTGCATTTTAGTCGCTTTTGCAGAGCTCTACTCCAAAAACGGTTGAATTTACAGAAAAATGAAGAAGATATTTTTTGTAGATAATTTTACAGGGAACAATTTTTATGATAGATGCTATTAACCTCCAAGCAATAGGTCGGGAGATATTTGCGAAAAGCTGATTTTCGTGATTCTTTGACCTACAACACTGTAATGGAGGTGTATACAAAAATCCAGCTAACTAGGAATTTTTCCGCAGATGCCTTAAATTACTGGCTCCTCCAATGTGTGAAGTATGCAACGTACAGTTCAGTGTCCAGCATTTCCAAGTGGAGTGTTCTAAATGCAACAAATAAAGAAAAATATCCACCTCTAAGTGCACCTTGTTGAATATTGCAGAAAGAATTTATTAAAAAATATATGTTAAACTTTATTACCAGTCGTTAAGATACTCAGATTTCAAAGACATTCTCAAACTACTAACAGATTTAGATAAAGAATAAGTTAGATACGATTTTTGTCTTTGAATATCGCCGATAACATCGAATTTAACTCCTACGTCCTGTAGAAATCCAGGCCGGAATCTGTACAGCTCCAAATCTTCTTGAATGAACCTCGGAAAACTCACCCACTTTCCTGTAATCATATTATACTCTTCCAAACGAGTTTTCCTAGAATTTGTATCTATGGCGGTGTCTACTAAACCCTTCAATTTTTTCGGAATTAGTTTTTCATCCACAGCTCCTAGTTCATAGAATACTTTTTTCCCAATTGCTTTGAAATGTTCTTCCTTCGGTGGTTCATCGGCTTTTTCGAAAAGCTCGGGATCCATCGCGTTTTTCATTTTTTCCAATGCCGCGTTGATTTTTTGTCGGGCTGATCTTTCTTTGTTCAAATCGTTTATAACGAAGGACCAGTAGCTGTTCACTTGCTTCAATTTTGTTAAGTCCTTCGTGTTGAAATAGCCGAAAATTTTCTTTACTATCCAAATTGGTAAGAGTTGGATAAGATCTATTTGCTTGTAGGCCCCTACGTCATCTACAAAACGTTTAACTGAAAAAAAAATCAAGTATTTAGTATAGAAAAATTACCCAGATTCCTTTTCTTAACCTTTACTTTGCTTCTTTTTATCCTTTTTACTACTCTTTGCTTTTTTCTTCGGTTTTTCCTCTTTACCTTTCTTCTTTTTACGTAGATTTGTGTTCGAGTCTTGCATAACCTCATTTTTATATTTCATCATGATGTCGAACCACATTTTTCTCTGCTTCTCCACTTCTATTGAAGCAGGATGCTTAGGATCATAATCTTCGTGGTCGTCCTGCTGGGGTTCGGTTACGATAAATATGGATTTGGTGGAAGAATAACTGCCGCATTGTTTTGAATATAAATCGCCTAAAAAATAGCAATTTTTAAGTAAAAATAACCGTTTTTTTCACTAAATATCCGATCCAACTTTATTGACCGATATCTCGGGAACTTTGCATATCATGTTAATCAAGAAGTGGAAGAGTAATTCCAACGATCAAATTCCCTTCCCCTTCTTGAATAACTTAATGTTTATTACAAAGTATTAGATATCTTGAGGAGAAGGGTGAATCCAATGATTATATTCCCTTCCCCTTCTTGAATATATTAATGTTCATTACAAAGTATTGGGTATCTTTAAAGGGGAAGGGAGAATGTAATGCTTATATTTCCTTCCCCTTTTTCTCACATTTACCAAAACGACATGGTCATTGTGAATTCAATGTACATTTCCCTATTTTAGGCTATAGTATATTATTGTTATTTTCATGAACGCGAACTGCAAAATTGCGTAAGAAAGCAAATTTTAACGTGGTTGGGACTGCAACGCCGTAAACAATGTTAGTCTAGTCAACAAGTGCCTTTTTGGCCAACTTTTTTCAGCAGTCTCCGAAAATTATGAGCGAGGTGTCATTCGATTCGGGATGGCATCTAGATGATAACTGTCTAATATCCATAATTTTACTTTCGTTAAACAGGGAATCTGAAGGGTAAGTCCATTTTTTATTTAAAATAATTTTTAAGATCTTTTTTTGTAGAACATCAATCTTTTTCAGGTGAATTTGTAGAATTCCGCTACATCCGAGTATACCATAGTTTAGTCTCGACTGTACAAGTGAATGGTAAATTATTTCCAAATAAGGAATATCTAAACATGTTTTAAGATATCTAAATTTTGCAAGGAGATGTCTTAAACATCTAGCAATATCTTCAACATGTGCATTCCACTTGAGGTGTGAATCTAGTTTTAAGCCTAAATATTTGATTTCGTTCACTGACTTGATAATTGCGTTGTCATCGTTTTGTACTCGTATTTCTTTGTAGTGCGGTAAAGAAGATCTATAACTACAAAAGGGAACAAAATGTGTTTTCTCAAAGTTAACAGTTAATTTTTTATGGTTAAACCAGTCAATAATTTTACGTAGGTCTTTTTCTGTTTTTGTTTTTAAATCCTCCCAATTTTCAGCTGTGTAAATAATGGCAGTGTCATCAGCGAAGCCAATTATATTACCTTCACTTTTAATACTAAAAAGGCCGTTAATGTAAACACTAAACAATAAAGGACCCAGAACAGTGCCTTGTGGCACTCCGTAATTAAGTGTTTTATTTTCACTGAAGACATCATTTACTTTCACTATTTGTTGTCTATTATTTAGGTAACTAATCATCAGATCAAGTGATGTTCCTCGTACTCCGGAGTCTCCCAAAGCATCAATCAACTGTTTTTGAGAAACAGTGTCAAATGCCTTTGCGAGATCCAGGAATACACAGGCTGTTGGTTTTTTATCATCAACGAGTTTGTAGATGGTTTTAGTTAATTTTATTACATAAACAATGAAAAAATAAATAAAACGAACTTTTTTTTTACATCGAAAAGAAAAATAAATGATGATTTAAAAAAAAATTGTTCCTCAATATTAATTAGAAGTGGGAGAAAATAATTGTTAATTAATAAATGCGTTTTTAAGCAATAAAACATTTTTTTAAGGAACAATTTTTCTTTTAAAAATCATTATTTGTATCAAAGATTGAAATTCCATAAAAAAATTTTCAATTATCTAATAAACAACGCATTTGTTCATAACAATTTTTTAAACAGTAACAGATAAAAATTATTTTTATGCAGCTTCTAATAACATAGAAACGGATCATTAATATTATTTGGAGAAAAAAATTTTTTACAATGATTAATTTAAGTTTTTAATTTTGCAACAACGATAATTATTAATAAAAACCTGAAAAATGAACATTTTTTAATTTTTTCCAACGGGGATCTATTGTGAAGCCTTTCAAGAATTGCTCCAAGAGTGGAAAAAAATCTCATATTTATAGTTTAACAATTATCCCACTTGCAATGTTCATGTTCAAGCAGAAAAAAGTTATTAGTTTACAATTGAATAACTAATTGAAAAATTGTGATAAAAATTTTTTTCAGGCGGATTATTGTTCATTTATCTATCCGGTAGGCCCCTGAAATTTTTCATTTCTTAAATTTTATATTTAATATGTTAAAATAATTTTTATTAATAGTGTCCAAAGTAGGCGTGGCTTACGGAAGCCAGAACACCCGTTTTCGGCCGTATTTTCATCCCTCTTGGAAAATTATAAATATTGGTCCTACAGTTCCGGGAGTCAGGGTTTTTTTTAGGAAATTTCCTCCTCTTTTCAAATCTTTTTTTTAATTTGAATAACCTTTATTAGTTTTTGAGATATTTGCAAAAAACTAAACCCCCTTTTTTTTAGTTAATTGTTAATAACTTTTGCAATTTTTGTTTGCGGAACTTCATTTTTCCCAAAAATCATCTAGATGCTATCCCGAATCGAATGACGACTCGATCATAATTTTCGGAGACTGCTGAAAAAAGCTGGCCAAAAAGGCACTTGTTGACTAGATTATGTCTCGAGAATGGCAGCAATAGTTACTAGAACGGCTGCCAAAACACATAAAAAAACCATAATTGTAGAAAATAAAATTCCTCACCTTTTATTTCCCCAAACTTTTCTTTGTAAAACTTACCGTTTACGATTTACGGCCCAAAAATTGTATCGGATATTAAATTTTATAGATAATAATAGAAATATAACTAACATAAAGCTAGTCTGTATATTCTATACAAAGGAATGAACAAATTCCTTTTAACATTCCCTCCAGATATTCTTATCAACCCCAAAGTGAGGTTAATTTGATGATAATCGTCCAAGGTTCCAAACCATTCCAAATCGTTTTCGATAGTTTCTTCCAAAGTTTTCTTATCCAGCATCCTATTGTGATCTAACATTAATTTATCGTGAACGAAATTAGTTTCGGGATCGACGATAGCGTACACGTCCATTTTGGCGTGTCCCAGAGACATGACACTGAATATTTGATATAAACTAGCCGGAGATGCGAGACATTTTACAAATTTAATTATCAGTTGTCTCTTGTGGTCGGCTGATAATCTCAAAAAGTAGTGCTGTATCGACAGGTTACGGAGTTCGAAGTGCTTTTCCAATGCTTTGGTCATACATAATTTTTCTTCTTTTTTCTTCAAGGCCGATGTTAGCACAAGTTGTTGTTCTTCGTCGTTGTAGCTCGTTAAAACCTCCATTTTAATATTTAGATGTTTGAACTTTTTTATTTGATTCGCAAAGAAACGTCAATACAGACAGCATTTCAACGTAACATACAATACTTCAACCTCGAATTGTAACTCCTATGTTGTCAGCAGTGACTACTGTTTTAACTGCCATCTGAAGTTTGGCCGCAGGAACTATAAAATTCAGCGGGAATTTTAAATATCAAGTTGATGGAGAATTTTATCTTTTTAAAAAATAAATCGACTGTTTACCTAAAGAACACAAAATTCAACTGCTTATTGCATCAGAGCTGAACATACGAGAATATTTGGCAAACTTTTGTTGATGCAAGATTTGGTGAAATACTATCAGTTATAATTTATATGTTTTCATAAAAGCTGCACTTTGTATTATTTTGGTAAAAAGTCAATTTATTTCTAAAAAACTTGTGCAGCAGAGTAAGAGTTAAAGCAACATAATGCAACATTTTTGCAGAAGGTAAAGTTTGCAATATATAATTTGTGTGTCTAGGAAAAAGTATATGGTGAACGACGATTCATAGTTTAAATAAAAATTCTTTGGGGAATTAAATATTTATTTAGTGATAATAACAACATTTTTAACACACATACCTATACATAACACACAACATACCACCTAACTAGATTATTTCCCAATATTCTGCTATTTTCATTCCTAAAATATAAGTATTTTGTGTTATTTTTTCATCCATGTGGTCTGGCATCTAGTTCTAAACAATTCAACAAGGAGGGTCACGTATGAAGTACCCATACTCATTTCTATAGCGTCTTCTCCTTTGAAAGCGTTTTTTAGAACAAAATTTGATATAGCTGCTTTCATTATTGGATCAACAAATGTTGAATCCTTGTTATTATTCATGAATTTTGGAAATTTCATATCATCTCCTCTTGAAATAGTATTAGGTTACTTTTTTACACCATAAAATGAGAATCCTAATTATTAATTAACCTATAGACTTGCACCTAATATTAAATTTAGGTAATTACCTAGAATAAATAAAGTGAGAACAGCTTTTCTTTTCAGCCTCTTTTTCCTGGTACTTGACAGTCATCTCTAAATTGTCTAACACAAACACGGGAATTTTGGTATATTTGTTTTGAAGGCATGTAGTGTAACTCCACATTATTAATATTTCTCAGCCAGGAGTCAAATACTTCAGGTTCACGTTTTGGAAACCGATGTTAAGCACTCGTTTTGTCTCAGCAAAACGGAACACAACAAAGTTTTTTACGTGGTTTGTTTATTTTTCCTTCTATTTTGACATCTTGACATTACGATTGTTGATTAACAGTGCCCTCTGCAGATTGGCCGCATCGTGACTTAAAACATTCTCTTCAATCCCAGTTACAATTCTAAAAGGTTAGGGCCAATTCACATACTAATACTGAGCGATTTACGATTGACCTTGAACTGAGGTACTTCTGTATCTGTAGGGAGGGAAAATGTAGGCACACAGCACTTAGGCCACATTTGACCCATTGTACATTCTCCCGAGAATTTGTCCATCCTGTCCTTCCCAGGAAGGTGAACAGGTCACTAGGAGACATCTCCTTTATATCGGCAGGTGTAAGCCAAGACTCATCGAACACACACTCTCTTATTGACGATAACTCCAGATACTCGCATAAGACAGTTTTATCTTCCTGTTCACACATTCTGCATAGAGGTGTGTCCACTAGCCCCATAGTATGGAAGTGTTTCCTTAGTTGACAGCGGCCAGTCAGAAATCCTACTGTTAAACGTGGGTTTTTCCTGGTCATCGCCAAATATTTCTTCGCCGTCAGCTTCTCAAGGTCGCCCAGGGTGATCCTGGCAAGACTGCATCCTTTGATTCCATCCCATCTCTTAAGGGATTGAGCATAAGTGTAACGTTTGGCTAGTTCCGCAATTGTCGAAGTCGTGAGGCCATAGGTGTCACTGGGTCCTAAAATTTTTAGTCCAGCCGCTTCCCTGGCTGAAGAATCGGCAATGTGATTATCTTTACTCCTGTCGTGCCCCTTAAACCACCTCAGGATAATATTGTTATCTGCCGAGGCGTTAAAGTTAAATCTTGGTGGCACTCTAGTACCAGCCCCGATATAACTCGTTGTCTGTTCAAGGCTAATAGGGCTTGTCGACTGAGGTACTTATGATTTTGCGTTAGAAACTTTTCATTTCATTATAAGTATGAACATACTTTATCCTCCTATATTTAAATTTCAGGATTATAGGGCAGCTCTTCGTTTTAACCTAATAATTTGAGTGCTAAAGTTCCTTTAAAAGTCTAACAATAATTATATACCTCAAAATAGCTAAGTTATTAGGCCCGTTGTTGGTATTTTTAAAATCTCATCGGTGTTAGAAAAACACCAGTTGATTTTACTGAGAATAAATGACATTTTTATTAACTTAATAGCTCTCGAAATAAATATCTGGGTAGTACTCAATTAGATATGTGAAACAAATAATATCCGCTTGACTAATATATTCTTGTAGTATAATAAACTGGCCTAAAGTTATTATAATACATATTCAAGAAGCTACCGTAATTTACAAAAAGCCCCGCATGCTTGTAATCATTATAAAAGCTCTGAAAATACCACACCTAACTCTTCCTTGAAACGCGCCTAATACCCTATGCAACCAATATATCATCATTGTGCTTCCCATCTCGGATCACACACACACACACACCGTATAATTGCGAAACGCATCAACTTACTTAAGCCAGTCTTCGTCTGTTTGTTAACTGAGTCGGTGTTGCGCGTTGAACTACTGATAGTATAAAACATAACCTATAAATCGGCGTTTTTAAGTGTATAATGTACAAATTCGAATTGTTTAATTTGCAGTTATCTTACGTGTTTTTTGTGAGTGGTTTTTAGAATAAGTTAGTGAGTGGCTTTTTTTGTACTGATACCACAAAATGAAGGCGATACTACTAGTATTTTGTATATTGTTCGTCCTTAAAACACGTAAGTTTTTATTTTTAGATAAAGTAATTTGTTTTGCCAAATATTCGCCGATAGAATTGTCAACAGTAGTAAAAATGATGGTAGTTTTTTCGTCTAGTATTCTAAGCATTCTTCACACCTGTTTTTACAACGCTGACAGCTATTTTAGAAAAAATGTTATGCTTTTTTTTCTATTGTACCTCTAATAAAAACTGAATGACATTATTCTTTGATTATTTCGTACAATAAATTATCGCTTTTTGACATTTTATTGTTTCAGGTTTTAAAGATATTAATACCAATTTTTTTAATATCATTTAAATTAATTAAAAATGTTTTAATGGTTGTTTGATGTTTTAAAAGCAGTTCATTTTTGATATTTAAAATAACAAAAAATGATAAGTAGGTGTGATAAATGTTATTATAAATCTACAAATTTTATTATCAAATATTTTTAAAATAATACAATGTTTTTTCTATACCACTTTATTTAGTATTAGTCAACTGACTTATACAGGGTGGTTATTACATAATTGTACAGTACAATCTTCAATTCAAAATATCACTATTTAAACCAATTAGCCTTAATTAAATGTTGATATTAAGAGAGATACAGGGTGTTAAACGTGACATTTTAATTTTCGTTTTTTACAATAACTTTAACGCTTTTTGACGTATATGCACAAAAATTTGAAGTTGGTGGTTTTTGGATATGACAAATCATAATTTTGTACCTATTTCGATGTATTTTGTAGAGGGCGCCACATAGAACACGTATGCGGCATAAATGTAGGTACGCAAAACCTTTGCCTTTTACATTAGCGCTATTTTTGTAAAAACTAATCAAAGCAACATCATTACAACAAAAAAAGGAATATCTGTTAGTATCCCCAAATCTTAACGGTTTCAGAGATAATCACATTTTAGTGATTAACTACATGATTATTATCAATGAAATTACGTTCGAAAAATGTAGTGTGTACGATACGTGGCCTATGTGACGGCCCCTACAAAATACATCGAAATATGGACAAAATTATGATTTGTCATATCAAAAAACCCCCAACGTCAAATTTTTGTGCATATACGTCAAAAAGCCTTAAAGTTATTGTAAAAAACGATAATTAAAATTTCATGTTTAACACCCTGTATATCTCTTAATATCAACATTTTATTGAGGCTAGTTGGTTTGAATCGCAATATTTTGAATTGAATATTGTACTGTACTTCTATGTATAATTACTTAGGGACCACCCTGTATACTTACCTAGTTTTAGTTAATTTCTCTAAATAAAAATAGGTATGTTATATGAGAAGTAAAATAAATTCAACTCCTTTCTATTTTTAGATAATAATGCATGCATGTAGCTTTTAAATAAAATTCTAGTCTGTATATGTAGCAAAAATTGTCATACTCCAACCTGCAAAAGCCATTTACTTGCTTAGCAATTTTAGTATAATTTATGTAATGTTTTATATTTTGCAACTAAGCGAAAAATAAACTGCTAGGTACAAATAATACCCGAATCGGGTTCACATACACGGTTGCTTGATAATAATCTTTTCACCTCGTAAGCACATTTAGTTTATTCAAGATAAAAATATTCCAATTTATAAATCCAGCTAGATATTATTGTTATACAGTGTGGAAACCACTTATGGAATAAAATTCTTTATGTCATTATTTTAGAAAATTATAAAAAATGCCGAGACACGTCAACTTTTGAAATTGAATTGAATTGTGCGTTATGTAAACATAAATTTAAATGTACAGGGTGAGTCACGCAAGTGACCATAGTCGGTGTTTTTTTTTTTTAATGAAACGACCTGTATATTCGCATATTTTTGAAATCTTCTTGATGAACCGATTCCAACAAACTAAATAATGTATGGTTAATTATGAATTATACAGGGTGAAATTTTTATTTTTACAGTTATTAAACACATACTTAAAATACCTGATGTATTAAAATAAATGCTCAAAATGTTCTCCACCTAGTTGTTGGCAATAGCACAGTCTCCTATAGAGCTCCTCCTTGACTTTGTTTAAAGTTTAAGGTGAAATATTCCGTATTTCTGTAGTTATCCTGTCTTTGAGGTCTACAATGCTAGTTGGTTGTGTTGCATATACTTTGTTCTTGAGATAACCCCACAGAAAAAAATCTAACGGCATAAGGTCTGGCGATCTAGCTGGCCACTCAATAGTACCTCTTCGTCCAATCCATTTATTGGGGAAGATTTCATCTAAATAAGTTCTTACCATTAAAGTATAATGGGGTGTTGCCCCGTCTTGCTGGAACCAAACATTTTCATTCGGTAGACTAGGGTCTATTGCGTTGGGATATAAGTTTGCCAACGCAGGAATAACTTCAGTTCTAAGCATATTTAAATATTTTTCAGCTGTCAAATTTCCATCTATAAATATAGGACCAATAATATGGTCGCCTATGATACCGGCCCAAACGTTCACCTTTTGAGGGTATGTGTCTCACGCATCCAATTAGGATTCTCTGCTGATCAATATCTACAGTTCTGTCGGTTTACCTCTCCATTAAATGTGAATGTTGATTTGTCAGAAAAAATAATGGTACCAGTAGCTATCTCATTTCTGTTCAGCTTATTCATCAATCTTTCGCAGAAATCCATTCTACGATCTGGATCGTCTTCTGTTAACTCCTGCACAAAAGTTAATTTGTAGGGATGAAGTTTTTCTTTATGAAGACATCTTAAAACAATTATTTTCACGGGCAATTTGACGTGTAGGTACTTGAAGTTGGATTCTCTTCGACACTTAACAAAATATCCACTTTCACATCATCTTCAACGAAGTGTGGTTTTCTTTTCAATGGTTTATATGTCCAAGTTCTCTGAATTGTACATGAATTTTAGACACAGTACTTTGTGAAATATTAGGCATTACGGGATACCTGTGATTTAATGAGTTTGCTACTTCAACTTGACTTCTGCAGTTATCCCCGTACCCGATCATCATTAAAATCTCAATTCGGTGAGTCTCAGTTAAATATTTCATTGTTATGTCGACAAGGAAAGAGTGTTTGACAAAGATTTTACTTTTCCAGTATAAACTGTCAACACATCAACAACTGACAGAATAGAAAACAATCCACATTATTTACCGATTTTGTCTAATTATTTGGCGTTTTTAGGCAATTTTTAGGTATTTATGATAAAATTCAAGGGCATAGCAGGTTTTGTTTAATATACAAATACGTCTAATAAATTAAATAAAAGTACCAATATTTCAAGTATAATAAATTATTAATTTTAAAATTTCACTCTGTATAATTCATAATTGACCATACATTATTTAGTTTGTTGGAATCGGTTCATTAAGAGGATTTCAAAAATATGCAAATATACAGGGTGTTTCATTAAAAAAAAACAACACCGACTGTGGGATACTTGCGTGAATCACGCTGTACATTTACATTTATGTTTACATAACGCACAACTCAATTCAAAGTTGACGTGTCTCGGCATTTTTAATAATTTTCTAAAATAATGACATAAATAATTTTATTCCATAAGTGGTTTCCACACTATATATATATACAGGCTGTCCCTTAAATCAGATAGATACATTAAATAACTGAATACATTTTCTTCTATAATTTGCCAAATTTTAATAACCCATTGACGTGCTATTCCAGGGGCTCGTAAACTCAAATATATTAAACCAAATAAATCTATAAAATCCGTTATTTTTTTATTTATTACTGGTAATTTGGGAACGGGGTCAGTGATATGAAGCTTGTTTTCGACAACTTGGTGATTTCAATTATAATATCGAATACATAAAACATGATATGCCAATATCGTAATAGGGTACTAACCTAGAAATAAATTGGACTATAAACATTGTGTTTTAAATAAATAGTAGGTAATAGAGTTTAACTATAAATCCATGATATACAACCTACTAGAACCCCACATACTTTTAATAAAACAGAAATTGAATGATGATAGAATAATACACAGGTTGTCAAGAAAAAATATGCCATCAAAAATTTGACACATTTTCTTCTTTCCACTTGAAACTGTCTTTAAATTTTACCCTGTAGGATTCTACAATTATAACTTCAACTGAATCACAGCACCTATTGGGTGTTTTTTTGAGTTTGCCGCAAAACTTGACAGCTGACCAATCGGGCATCTAATTTTTCCGTTGAAAAAAATCGAAAAAACAATGATAATATTTTTTCAACAAAATGCATTCGAACAGGTGCAAAAATTTTGTTGCTATAGTCGGGTTCAAATGTCACTAACCATATGTATCAAATCGGAAGACACAGAGGTTACCAAAATGTTAGATTACAAATATACCCGGAGAAAATAATGATGGTTGATGCAATAATTATATTTCGTATAGAAGCTCAGAATCCTTTAAAAACTTTATTAAACTTTGAACACTGCACTCCTTAAACACTGCACTTAAATTGTTCGGTAGGTGATGCTGTAACCTTGCGACACAATATATAGCGGACACTCAATCAAAATATGTTTAATTGTAATGGGATGCTCACATACTTAACAATACCGTTGACACTCCTTTGACAGTAGACTGGTTGACGAATTTCCACATTTCCACTCATTCTCGAAATAATCTATCAGAATAAGTACAATTTTTTTGCTTCTTATTATTCATATTGTCACTTTGAATTGTCAAAGTCACAAAACTGACATTTAAATAAAAACTTAGCTGGTGAGAGACTTATTAGAATCGCTGAAAACTTTTTGCTCCCGTCAAAATTGCAAAAGTCTGTCGTATTCATCTTACGGATTTTATTTGGAAGTTATGATTAAACGCAATAAAAGAAAACATTTGATCATACCAGCACTCATGCTTCTTGTTAATATATTGCTTGGTAACGTGTATTTTCGGAAAAATTAGATGCCCTTATGATATAATTACGAAAAACAGTGAAATAGTGACAAGAAACCCCCTCGTAAGTAATTTTTGGCATGGGAAAATGATAATATATTTATAACGAGTGCAAAACGTGACATTTATTTAAAGAATTTAGATAAAAGTTAAAAAAAGCTTTTACGAGGTAGTTAAAAATTATATCATAAAATACACAAACATTATTGTGATATTCCATGTTTTTACGCTTAAACAAAGTTAAAAATAAGTTCGACGCTATTTTTAATATCCCAAATGTTTTTTGAAATTTTTCGAAACTGGAATCGTCCAATATACAGGGTGATTCATTGAGAATGTCCAATCTCTGAACTGTAGATTCTAGACCTCAAAATATGATGATTCTGCTCAACATGTAATATTTGCATGAGGCATGTTGAGCAGAATCATGATATTTTGAGGTCTATAATCTACAGTTCAGAGATTGGACATTCTTAATGAATCACCTTGTATACACTGTGTCCACTTAAGTTCGCACCTTAGGGGA
>CAJUYG010003698.1:0-20006 GCA_910591675.1 Galerucella calmariensis | reverse complement strand
TCTTTTCCAAGGAAGTGTCAAGAAAAATGTGAAAAAACTTTATTGTTTTTCAGTCGTTCTCGGCGCCAGTGACATTTTTTATAACATTATAACTATAATACAGGATGTTTTCAAATGACACAACGTTTGCATGTAGATACCTCTCGTAAAATTGGACAAAGTGATATTAGGATTAAGGGGTCTAGACTATTCACTTCTTAATATACAGGGTGCTGCAGTTATAAAAATGTTAATGCTTTTTCCACGTGAAAAACGCATAACCTTCACATTCGTAGTTTTCTAAATATTTAATGTTTTTATGAAGTCTGTGAGATCACTTTTTACCAATGAAATTGAAAAAATATTTTTCATGTATATTTTTTAAACTACCAAACTACTGATGGTTAGTGGTTAGAATATGTAACAGGAACTAATTTGCATCTAAAACGTTGGTAGGAGATTGTTGAATATACTTACCCAAACTTGAGATTTTATTCACAAAAGAATTGATGACAATAAAAAATAAGATAATTACACAGTTAATTATATTCCGTTCAAACATAATTTTTCCCTAAGCAGCCAACAAATTACAAGAGATGGGATTTTATGCAAATTAATTGAAAACACCCTATAACTTATAATAATTGCATGCAAGAAACCAAAAACAGTTTATGTGGAGTGATTTGTGGTTTACCATCAAATACATATTTTCTTCTATCTTCAATAACTTTCCCTTATTTTTTATAAAAGATTAGCTATTAAATGACAAAAGCGCTGTTGCCAGATACTCTACTCGAAAGGAACCCTTTGAAATATATAATTTTTAAGAGTCCTCTAAAATGTATACTTGCAGAATAGCATTTCAACAACAATTTTTTAAAGGCCCGTTAAAAACTTATTTTTAATAGGCGTCTAAATTTTACAGGATTAGTTACAGAATAGACCCTAGGCGTCTAAATTTCAAAGGATTAGTTACAGAATAGATAGCCTGTTGAAACTATTATTTTTAAAGGGGTGTTAAAGTGTGCCTTTAAATACTAACGGCAACAAAAATGGCATATGTAGATGTGGCTGGTGAACCCGTGATAGAGGAATTAATTGCAAACCACGAAAAGTAAGAAAAATTGTTAGGTTATATTTGAAATAGTTTAAATTAAAAATTTTTATACAGTGATGGGTAGGTGATGTTATTAACCAGTTTTTAGCGTGAATTAACGCTAAGTTGAAAATTGTTTTAAATTAACCATGGTTAACAATTGAGGCGGCCACTTAAAAAAAGCATTTTCTAGCTCGCGGACATCAGGAGCTTGCGCAGTAATGTTTCCAGGTCTATTGAACAGCATTGCGCAGACACCTGATGTTCCGCGACTGTCGATGACTTCTGAATTCTGGAGCTTTTATTCGCATCTCAAATGGACTTAAATTTTTGTCAAATCATTTGTAATATTGGCAGAGCACAAATATCTAATAAACAATTTTTTAGTTAAAAATTGATAGTTAATAACTAGTTATTAACCAATGACCGGTTAACAAAATTATTAACCGGTTAATAGGCCATCGCTGTGTTTACAAACCATACACAAAATAAAAGAGACGGATTGAAGTATAATTTGGCAAGTTTATCTGAAACCGTGAAAGGAATGCAGTCGAAAACATTCGACATTGTCACCTTTAAATATGAAAAAGCTGAAGTGCTAACTATGTAGTGATAATAATTATAAATGGGTCTTTTTATTATTAACAATATTAAAGATATGATTGAACGTTAATTTTATAATGTGCTTGTTTCCTTGGATTTATTCTATTAACATTATTTTTTCAATTTATGAATATTAATAAATTAACACTTTTCCAAATTTGTTATGGGTTTTTTGAAGCTCCGGCAGCGTTGTACGAAAACCATAATGACCACACCCTCCGAATTACATAATTGGTGATTTGTATCGACCAGTTGACTTATTGGCAAGCGCGCGCGTGAGATCTTCCCTCTCACTTCGTCAATTGACTGATATTGATTTATCCAGTGGCGTTGGTATTGTCAGTGACATTTGTATTTTCAGTTTTACTTGGTAAAATAGGTACCGTACGCCATTTGTACGTTTGACAGAGAGGCGCCATGTTTTTCCTCGCCTCTTACCGATGCCGCATAGCTTCAGATAAACTTGCCAAACTATATAGGCGGTATTAGGCATAACGCAATACCGCGCATCGACTTGCTTACTTGTACTTTGTTATGTGGAATATTTGCAGATAATCTATGATTTCCTTTTATATTCCAAAATATCGTTTAAACTGTTATAATGGAAAAATATGGATTAAAGGAAAAGTTACGAAGTTACATGTTTCGACACTTTTGTTACTAACGAGAGTGAAAAACTCAGTTGTCGAAAATATTGTTTTTTATTCGTCTCATTATATTGTTCTCCAACCACTCAGAAATGAATATTTTGTCACTCAATCTAAACCCACTTAAGCATATAGGTACCTACCATTTATCTAAGTCGGCAGGACGTAGTCAGCAATCCACAAGAGGCTGGTAGACCCAGTAGGGAAGAATGGCAACATGCCACGGCCGTTACAAGACCAGATAAAATAAGGTGGGCCATAGACGAATTCCAACCTATTATATCACCGGGGGAGGATGAAATCATTGTCTAACAATTATATTAGACAATGATGAAATCTATCCGGTCCTACTGCAGAAGGGTAAAGTGGCATTAGTGCCACAACTAAAATCTTCAGGGCCAGTCTTGCAATTAAGCATACTCCGGTAATATGGAGGAAGGTGAAGGTCATTCTACCTTCCGAAGGTAGGTAGAATTTTTGATCATACGCCCCAGTCATATAAACCAATTGACCTAACGTCCTTTCTGCTTAAGACTTTGGAAAAGCTAGTAGATAGGACAACGCTTTAAAAACGCGCCCTCTAAGCGAGAGTCAGTGTGCGTATCAACAGGGTAAGTCAACAGACTTGGCTCTGGACGATCTAAACAGGCTACTGTCCAAGTCGATCGACGACAAGGAAATAGCAGTAGCTACCTTTCTGGATATAGAGGGAGCATTCAATAATGCTTCTTAAATATTTATAACAAGGTTCATGGAAAGAAGAGGAATAGGATAATCAAATCCACCCTGGGAGAGGCAACCATCACAGCGGGGGTGAAAAGGGGTTGTCCTCAAGGAGGTGTTTTATCGCCCTTTTTGTGGGCGATTCCAGTAGACACGCTTCTAGTACGGCTTCTAGTATTCTGTACCAGGGGTATGCGGACGATCTTGCTATCGTCATAAGAGGACGGTTTCCAAATGTCGCTCAATATAGTAAGGTGTAGGGATGAAGAACTGTCAGTGAATCCCCACAAAACTACACTGGTACCGTTTACAAAAAAGAGAAAATTGCAAGGACTACAAAAGCTGCAAATTAACGGAGTGAAAATTCCATTTGCGAAAGAAGTTAAATACCTAGTAGTAATCTTTGACCAGAAGCTCACATGGAATTCTCACATCGAAAAGACCACACACAAGGCCAGAATTGCTCTTGGAAGATGCAGGCAAATGTGTGGAAAGAATTGGGGATTAAATCCCAACTTGACCAAATCATGGTTATAGGTATACACAGGTTGTGACGATAACGATAACCTATGGATCAGTTGTCTGGAGGCCCAGGACACTGCAGATTGGAGCGCAGAGTCCGCAGAGGCAGCTAAGTGGTATATTCAAAGGCAAGCCTGCTTAAGTATCACAGGGGTCATGAAAAAGACGCCGACTGCGGCACTGGAGGTAATAACTAAACCTACCACCACTGCATATCTTCATTCAGAGAAATACAGGATCTGTTAGTCGCAGATTATTACAGGGACCTCCTCCGATAAGTCAAGGACACAGTAAAGTCTACAAAAGGCTATATGAAGGAATAAAGGCAGATCCAATACTGGGAATGCCGATGGATCAGATTGCCCCGCAATATAGTTGCGAAAACGAATATACAGTTTATATTCCAGAGAGAAAGGACTGGAAAGCTATAACAACGAATCTCAACTGGTACACTGATGGCTCTAAAACAGACTCTGGAGTAGGAGCCGGAATATACGGGGTACAAGATAAGATCACGATCTCTCTAAGCCTAGGGAAAAATGCTACTATTTTTCAGGCAGAGGTAATGGCGGTGCAATGCTGTGCAGAAGAGTCGATGAGGTGGAAGGTGTATAGCCAAAGAATCGTCATCTACTCCGACAGCCAAACAGCATTAAAGACGAAACGCTCATATCGGATAACATCAAATCTGGTGTGGGAGTGTCGCAAGGCCCTCAACAGACTTGGTAGTCATAATAGAGTGACCCTAGCCTGGGTGCCAAGTCACCAAGGAATAAAAGGCAATGAAAAGGCCGAGGAATGGAGGTCATGATAGGGCTAGAATCTTCCTGTTGAATTGCTAAATGCCTTAGTAAAGAGAGCATCCACAAATGGATAAACAACCAGGCGTTGCGCTGGTGGTATGAAAGGCGCGCAAAATTATTCCTTAAAAGCCCTTCGGCCAAACTATCACACGACTTACTATGTCAAAGTCAAAGTCGAGGAACGACGAGGATGATGGTGGGAATGCTGACCGGACATTGCGTAGGCTGAGGAAACATATGCACATAATTGGCCTAGCAGATGACAGCCTATGCACCGAGCTCTAAATATAGAGAGGACCACAATAGATCTGCAAAGGTAGGTGGGATAGGACAAAGAGCCACTTTAATTATAATCTAATCTAATCTAGTTAGTATATCTACCATTCTAGTGCAAATAGTAGATACGAATTTATACCGTATATGGACGGCAAAATATCGCTATTTCTAGACAAATGTGACATTCCTTGTTTTTCCCTTCGCCCTTCAAATGTAGTTTCTTTTGTCAAGAGCTGGTTCAAAAATCCCTTTGTTTTACTTTGGTAATCGCATCCTCTTATTCGCTGTCAAGGATGCTTTTCAATGTATTTGTAATAAGTTCAAAATATCGGTTGAGGCATTTGCAGGATTCTTCTCTCGCCGACCATCTGGTAATACCTATAAGTGACTTGAGACAGGTTATTATCCTGTAGTTTAAAATATGGCTCAAGTACTTTCCACATGTGGGTAGAGGAAGAATAAAAGTTGTAAAGCTATTGTAATAAATCAAAAAGCTGCCTAGATAAAAAATGGAGAAACAGGCAGGTCTGTGATTAATCCTTATCTAAATATCACAATAATGAACTGATAGAATCATCCTATCGTTCTTAAATTCACCGATAGTTCTATCGAACATCCATCAGTTCTACCGGTCTTGAGACTCGATAAATCTAGTAGATTTGGAAGGGGAATTCTCCCGAGAACACTTTAGCGTCTCTGCGCCGAATCCTGATTGTCAAAGACTGTCTGTGATGCTTGTGAGAACAGACCTTAAGACTGGTAAAAAAACGGCAACTGTGTTAAGCAGCACGTGTTTCGAGAGAAATGTATGTAGAGTCCAAGGATGTTAGATAACATCCTTGTGTAGAGTCTCGCCTCAGGGCACTGTTGTCAGATTCTAAGATAAGTAGTGAAAACGGGGAATTTACTGTGAAATTAAAAATGTTCAGATAAACGTGAAATAAAATGAAGAATAATCAACAACATATTTCTGGTGCTATTTGCTGGATAAATTGTTGAGGAGGCTGAGCCTCCTTATCCTCCTTCGAGGAGCCGCCACTGGAGTCTACAATCTTTAAAACCGATACGTTTTAACCGATGGCTGTTTTTGACACAGGTAGACATCATCTTGGCCCGCTTTTTATTACGTAAAAATTCTTTCACTCGATATAATAACAAGTATTCACAAAAATGTATAGAAAGTTGCCAAAATAGTAACTGATTTAATTGATTTTAATGTTTATTATTTAAACAGTAATTTTATCTGTAAATAAAGAATTGTTTGCTGTTAATATGATAATTATCACATTTACATTAGTTTATTATTGAAAATAGTTGTATTTTCTGCAAATAAAGGTATCAAATTTACAACGTGCTTTTTGATCCACCATTTTATAAATAATTACTGATGTCCAGAGCAGTGGCGTGCCATTTTTTAATGTAATAAAATTATATTTTGTTCAATATCAACGGTTAAAAAAAAGGTAGATGATTTATTTTTTCATCAAATTTTGGAAAAATGTATCCTCTTTCAAAATATGTGGAAATGAATATATCATTACATTCGTTTTTTTCCGAAAAAACTTAAAAATTCGCTACTATTCCAGTTAACCCCATCTAGCGGCGAAGACGAGAGCCAAAAAGTCGAAACCAAGTAAGCGTTTCGTAGTATAAATTATGCTCTTTCATATGAGCCCAAATTTGTTAAAATCGGTCAAGCGAAACGGGAGAAATCTTGGTTTGTTTGAAAAAACAATTGAACTTCTCCCACCGCTTTATTTTGACAAAAAGTGTAGGTGGATAGTCAGTAAATATGGAAATGATATCATCAATATACTTTCAATAGGCAAAATTCCATAAAAATCCCATTTTATTCTCCAAAATATCACAGTTCTCTTCTTGTGGTTGAACATCTATTATAGTTTTGTTGGTATCTTGGCAAACTGAGTCTCCTATCATCACGTCAATTTTTGATTTGACTACTAAAATTAATAAAATAGTTGTTAATTTATTCCATCTAATAATCAATGAAAAACTTACTTGGGTCTAATTGATTTTGGGAATATCTGATCAAATCGTAATTTTTGGCAATTACATGGTATGGAATTCTCTCGTAAATCTAATATGATTCTGTCAGTTGTGTCTATAGTGCCACCAGAATTTATTATGTTATCCTTGATAATTACTTCTACTCCTTGAAAATCAACATCTTGGATATTATCATTTCTCAAATCGATTATTTGCAGCTGATCGGATAGAGCACTTATTATGTTCACAACCTAAAACATTAAAAAATAATATTTATCTCTGCATTTTTGTAAGAAGTAAATAACATACCTGTATATTTTGTATCCTGTTTGAGCTCAAATCAATCCTTTTTAAACCTTGTATGGTGGCAGGAACAAAAGGAAACAGCTCTATCAAATTGTTTTTCAATATAATATTCTCCAAAGCCTTACACCCCAAAAACTGACTAGCCTCATAATAATAATTGTGACGATATAAATTGTTGGAGATGTCTATAGATGTCAATCTTTGCAAATTTTCGAAAGCTTCTATATGAATGTGTACAATTTTATTATTCTTCAAGGATAAGTGTATCAAATTTACATTATTTTTGAAGAGATCTTCAGAAATTGCACTTAAATTATTATCATCTAACTTTAAAGTTTCAAATTTTATTAAATCTATAAAAATATCATCATGAAGTGAGTCTATTGAATTTCCACTTAAATCCAGTGTTCTTAATTCGGTTAATCCTTTGAAAAACGTCCGCGAAACTGTTTTAAATTCATTATCCTGTGAATGAATCTCCTGTATATTTTTGGTATTGTCAAATAAATTTTCTGGCAGATATTTTAAGCGGCAGCATAGTGGTTCTGGGGGCCTTCTCGAGCTAGACCAAAGTCTCCTATTCTCGGTTCGTTACAAAGATCTAGAAGTATGTTGGCTGATTTTATGTCTCCGTGCACCAAAGGTTTTCTATTCATCATGTTGATATGGAGAAATTGAAGACCTATTAAAATAATGTTAATATTATATCTGCATAAATATCTGTTCAAATTACCTCTGGCTACCCCAATTGCAATTTTCAACCTCTCGGGCCACTTCAATATCTTTTCTGGATGGTTAGTTCTGAGACGATTGTCCAAAGATCCTCCTGCCATGTATTGGTATACCAAGCAAGGATGCGGTCCACCTATGCTGTATCCGTACAACGGTAGAATATTATCATGTCTATAAGCGTTCAAACAATGTAATTCTGTTATTGATTGCTTTGTTTGTTCAGCTTCGTGATCCTTCTGATTTTTTTGATCTAAACGTTTGATAGCCACTTGGGTACAGTTCCATGTTCCTAAGTATATAACTTGTTTATTAATAAACATTTAAATGTAAGGGAAAGAGTTCCCTTTAAAAACTTCTCCAAATCCTCCTTCTCAAAGAACAGTTTCTTCATCCCAATTTCTTGTTGACTTCTGAAGTTCTTCGTAAGGAATCGAGGGTAATCCACTTACAGATTCAGCTACAATAGATAAATCTGAAGCTGTTACTACTCTTGACCTACCAAAATTAATAGGTGACTTTGGCACAGGTAAATGCAGACTTTCGTTATTTTCGTTGCTGACTATTATTGGCAGTTGTGGGACAACTGGAGACTTCAACATTTTTTCAGAACAACCTTCATAATTATTAAGGTTAATCTTCTTATCTATATTTTTTGATTTTTTAGTTTCAATAACCTTTCGTCTTGTGAAAGGATCTAGTTTACAAGTATTTAAGTGTTCGATCAAAACGTGAAATTTTTTATCAACAAAATCTGTGATTATTATCATTGCTTGATGCTGTTTCATACGATATAATAATACAAACAATTCTAATACCGTATAATTCTGATGGCCCCAAACTGTAAACAGTTCAGATTTTGGTCATTCTCTTTATATCCTCCAAAGCCGTTATATCGTATTTCATACGCACTCCTCCGTGTTCCTGCCATTTATTATCCACATCCATAAGTTTACACAGTTTATCTCTTTCAATGTATGGTAAATTATTTTATTACTAGTTAATCTTGACAACGGTAGCTGCAATGCTACCGAAACGTCGAAATAAAATATAAAAAAACGTTATTGTGGTTTGATTCCCAAAAAATAAGAGAAAAAACTATGGTTTTATTACGTTTTATCTTGATAAAAATAGGTTTTTGTGAAATTTGATTTGTATGTATTGTTCTTGAATTGTTCTCATGTCCAAATAATAATAAAGATGTATTGAAATATGACTAGAAGTTTTACGCTTTATGTAGCGTGACAACACTATGTCAGCCCCATTGTTAATTGTTTCGCAAAGCCAGCAGTATTGTAGGTGGTAGTACCTATAACTTGGACGGCGTCGCGATGGCGCGATTTCCATGTTTTTTGTTCAAAAAGTGTTCAACGCTGCACACTTCCAAAGCTATTTCGCTGAAAGAGAAAACAAACTGTAATTAATATACAGGGTATGGCAGATAAACGATTGGATAGAGTGAGATTGAGAAATAAATTCACCATTCATTTGTTAAATACGATTTTAAAAATATTTTTCCTATAACCACTATGCAAAACACGCTTTTCTACACAAATTTTTATAGCCAAAGCCAAACTGTTGGGAAAGTAATGCAAAAAGTACACGCTATGGCACTTTTCCGCACCGAAATGTCAAACAAAGCTACCTATGACCTGTCAACTTTATTTGACAATTCAACATAATAGTGGATTTCTCATTGTGTACAATTTTTAAATTGAAACCAAAAGTAAAAGTAAACTATTTATTTCATAATTTTTTTAACAATTATGAAAACATTAACCTATTGAGGAATTAGGAATTATGAACCAAGATTAAAAAAATAATAATATGATAATAATACAAAATTGTTCAAATTTTACAATTAATCATACATTTAACTGATTTTTCTATTTATTTTCATTCAGTTCTAGATTTGCGGCACTCGCCTTTTCCCACGAGCGCAAAAGTTTGTGGGGAAAGTGATTTGCGTACAAGTTGTACACAATATTTTTTTTACAACCACATTTCTAAATGAAAGAAATACAGTAATTTATATACCTAGTTATATTATTCAAACTTTGAACAGAAAGAACTTACAATATGAAAATAAATAGAAAAATTAGAATGTATAAATAATTGTTAAATTTGAACAATTTTCTATTGGAACCTTGGGTAACAAATTTTCGATGATATCTGGAAGAGTACCTATTTTCAATGTTCGAATTGGACAACTCAAAAGATACATTATTTTGATCTTGATTCATAGTTCCTAAGATAATGCTCGATAGGTTGATATTTTTATAAATAATAAATTAAATTAAATAATGGAATAAATAGCTTTTCTACTAGCGTGCACTCATTCTAGTGCGGAAAGAGTCACCTTCCCGCACTAGTGCGAAAAAGTAAATTTGTCAAGTTTTTGGGGAGTATACTGACATTTGAATATTTAAAATGAATATTTGTATGATTGTAGTTTACCAAATGACTGGAAAATTAATAAATTCATTATAATCCTGCTATTATTTTAATAAAAAAAACTTTTTCAATCATTTTTTAATGGCCCTGGTATAAGCCTCATCAAATGAATGTCAAATAATATTAATTAATTTGTTGATATGCATTTAATAAGAAACGTTTCTTTATGTTAAGTTTTGGGTTTTTTTCCGCATGCCAGTAGGAAAAATAGTGTACCTAACACGTTCGTAAAGTGACTTTTCCGCACGCGATTGCTGGCCGAACGACACTTCTCCGCACTAGTTAGGTGAACTACTATTACTTACTTTTGGTTCAAATTAAAAAATTGTACACCAATAAGAAATTCACTATAAGGTTTAATTGTCAAAAAAAGTTGACAGGTCATAGGTCATAATTTTGTTATTAATTATGCAAACATATACATTTAACTAATTTTTCTATTCATTTTCGTATTGTAAGTTTTTTCTACAACCCCATTTATTAATGAAAGAAATGCAGTAATTTATATAGTTATAATATTTAAACTTTG
This sequence comes from Galerucella calmariensis, assembly GCA_910591675.1. Taxonomy (NCBI): domain Eukaryota; kingdom Metazoa; phylum Arthropoda; class Insecta; order Coleoptera; family Chrysomelidae; genus Galerucella; species Galerucella calmariensis. The sequence continues at coordinate 9,332 of CAJUYG010003698.1, read as the reverse complement.
AACCGAAAAACCTTACTAGATGGAAATAAATGGAAAAATCAGTTGAATGTATAATTAATTGTAAAATTTTAACTATCATGTTTTATTATCATATTAGTATTTTTTCAATCTTGGTTCATAATTCCTAAGATAATACTTAATAGGTTAATGTTTTCATAATTAATAAAAAAATCATGAAATGAATAGTTTACCTACTTACTTTTGGTTTCAATTCAAAAATTGTACACCTATAACAAATCCAATATTAGGTTGATTTGTCAAAAAAAGTTGACAGGTCATAGGTAGCTTTGTTTGACATTTCGGTGCGGAAAAGTGCCATAGCGTGTACTTTCCGCATTACTTTTCCAACGGTTATCAAAAATATTAAGAAAAGGCCTGCTTCGCGTATGAATATTTTTGTAGAAAAGCGTATTTTGCATAGTGGTTGTAGGAAAACTACTATTTCACTATTCAGGGTATCTACAAAACAGTGGAAGGCATCAAAGATACAGTTTTTCGAATGATAACATATTAAATTAAAATAAAATCGGAAAGGAGCAAAGTGGTACATAAACTCTGTGAATAAAACAAAAAAGCTGACAGTGAATAGGAAACAACATTTCTGGTTTCGTGGTTAATTAACCGATTTTTTTTAAATCTTGGCCCTTGGATTTGGTTTTGGTATAATGTCCCTCTAAGTTGGAATCATATGGAAAACTTTATTATTATTAATTTTAGAAAAATGGTTATTTTTGTTGGTTTGCAGTGTTTTTAAGGAATAATTCCAGTGAAAAAGTAACAACTTTTATTAAATTCAAATTAAATTGACAATACAAAATTAAAAGTCTATCTGACAACTAACTAAAGCTAGTCTGATAAATAAATGTTAAATAAAAAATTTTATTCTAACACTCCCTCCTTAACATTTATTTTATCTCGGATTGCTAGAAAAATACATCTCCCTAATGTTTTCGTAAAAATATCGGCTAATTGTTCTTCACTCTTTACAAAATCTAACGTAAAATCCTTGTTTAATCTATCTCTTAAAAAATGGACACGAACATCAATGTGTTTAGTTCTTTTTTGAGCTGTTTCATCAGTCAACATTTTTATTGCACTCTGGTTGTCCATCTTCAGAGTGATTGGTCTTGAGTAAATTTCCAGTTCTTCATATAGTCTGCTCATTATGATGATTTCTTTTATGGCTTCAGTGGCTGCTATTCCTCTTCTACTGGTTGCTGCGATTAAGCCATCGTCCATATAAATTACTAAAAATAATTTTTCACCTTCGTCTTTGTAAAAAATGCAAGGATCATTAACTGACTGAATTAGTTTGAACTCTTTCAATGTAGCTACAAATTTCGCATTCCAATTACGAGGAGACTGCTTCAAACCATAGAGTCCTTTCTTTAGTAAACAAACCCTGTTTGTCCCGTCATGGAATCCAGGTGGCTGCTCCATGTAAATGACAGTAGATGTTATATGTATGTTCTACCCCAAGTATAGGGAAAACCGTGTGTTAGAGAGAGAGCAGCGAGACAATGTGTAAGAGAGAGAGAGAGCGGCGCGCGCGTTTTAATTTAAGGCAGCCATTTTTAGTCCTGTTGTATATTTAAAAATCTGAAAAAAACTTCAGTGAGATTCGATCCCACAACCTTCGCGTCTATAGCAAGGCATTCAACACATGCTGCCATAAGCTCTCATGCATATTATTAGCGAAGAATGGTATTGGTGCTGCAATGTGAACGCGGGGGCGGTGCGGAGGTAATCGACGTAATCGAGAGTATAGATATACCGGGGATGGTTGAAAGTAGCGCAATAATGCTGTCAAAAAGGCACTAACACCTAACTTCGTTACTATTGGTCCGATTTGAATGGAACAAACGGCATTATGTATGAAAAGTGATGTAATTTATATATGGAGAGTATGAGCATGCGCAATAATGCTACCATAAAGGCACTAACACCTAACTTCGTTACTATTGGTCCGATTTGGATGGAACAAACGTCACGTCAAATGACACACGTCACGTGACACGTCGAATGTTAAACGTCACGTGACATGTCACGTGACACCTCTCTCCTGTGCAACGTGACGTTTGAGTCTCCTCACGGGATGTTTTAAAGATTAAAAAAACTAATTTTTCTCTCGAGATATTTATTTATTTAGAAAATAATTATAATGATAATACAGTATTTGAAAACCAGTGGCGGAGGCGTTGTACATTTCTTTCGGTACACGAATATACTCCAGTGGCGTGGCAGGGGTTTGGATCATGGTCAAAGTTTCCTGTTGCACACGGCGTACCATCAAATTTGCAAACGTCAATAATATGTGGAAAAATACCGAAAATGTGACATTTCCTTTGCAGAAACTCGGCTTTTTCTTGTCCTCGAACGTAAATATAGTCTGCGGCATGCAATAACTTGCTTTCCAATATTTTATTTTGAAAATTGTAAAACGAAAATTCCAATCTTCATGTAATATAAAAGTTGATGAATATACAGGATGTTTTTCTAATAATACTTATAACAATTTTATATCGTATTGTTTTAAGAAATTAAAAACTTAAAATGGCATAAATTAATTTATAAGTTGATCGACCTAAGTACCAGGTCATGTGGCTCAGGTTCATATCAGGAAATTGATGTAAAATAGACTAAGTGTAGTATGCATAGGTACATTGAAAATTTAAACAAAGTATATATGACAAGTGGAATGTCATTGACCTTACTCGATTCTTTTTAACATATACAGAGTGCTGCAAAATTATTGTTCGCAAAGTGAATCAACTAACGTATCGATGAAAATACATTAACATCCAAGACAAACAAATAGGAATTTTTGTAAATAAATATGACGTATTACGCTGAAGTTATCCGATATTACGGACGGAACAAAAATTAGGAACTCCTTATCTATCAGGATAATTGATGCCTAGTATGCATAGGTACATTGAAAATTTAAACAAAGTATATATATGACAAGCGGAATATCGTTAACCTTACTCGCTTCTTTTAACATATACAGAGTGTTGAAAAAAATTATATTTCGGGAATCAACTGATGTTGAAAAGACATTAACGTACAGGACAAGTGACATATCGTTGAAAAACACCAAACATTCTTTCAACAGGGTGTATCGTACAAAGACAAGTGATATATATCATTAAAAAGGGTATCACGTCTCTACAGGGTGTTTCATAAGACTATAAAGAAAAAATCAGGTGACATTCTCCATCTAGTTTTTGTCATGCGTAATATTAGTATCTGTCTTTGTTTTATTCATGTAAAAGTTGATGAATATACAGAATGCACGAAAGACGTATCGTTTGAAAAGCCTTAATATCCAGTATACGAAACATTCTTTTATCAGAGTGAAAAAAAAATGTGAAATATTATGTTATAAAATAGAAAATTGCAATATCCTTGTGAGTGTATATACAAGGTGTTTTTTCAATAAAAACTAATCACTTCAAAATATATTTTCAATAAATCTTCGGTAATACAGTATACGTTAAATAAAAAATGGTTGATGATGATGTCCTTCTGAGTTATTTAACACTCACTGATGAACCCTCATTTTATAACCACCCTGTAGAAATTAAATGCGTTGTGTGAAGTGGAGGAAACAAGCCCGCCCAAGGTCATTATGCATTAATCATATATGGAATATTTTCAATGGGAGAGTCTATAATACTTTGTTATGGTCTATGCTTGACAGCATTGTTTTGCTTCAGTAGACCCTCTTCAGGACACGATATGCCAAATAAACTCCAACTAAATGGACCTGCTTCTGCTACATATCACTACTGTTGGATGTCACGTCAAATGTCACGTTGTCACGTCAAACGTCACGCTATTACGTCAAACGTCACGCTATCACGTCAAACGTCACGTTGTCACGTCAAACGTCGCGTTGTCACGTCAAATGTCATGTTGTCACGTTAAACGTCACGCTATCACGTCAAACGTTACGTTGTCACGTCAAATGTCATGTTGTCACGTTAAACGTCACGCTATCACGTCAAACGTTACGTTGTCACGTCAAACGTCACGTTGTCACGTCAAATGTCACGTCAAACGTCACGTTGTCACGTCAAATGTCACATTGTCACGTCAAATGCCACGTTGTCACGTCAAATGGTACTTCATATTGATGGTGATGAAAAGTTTAGAGGGATTTCAGGCGATCGAACTTGTCTACTTATGGTATCAATTCATGAAATTGGGCATATCCTAGGAATTGCTCACAGTGTGAGGCAGCAATAATGTATCAATTCAACATTGCTCCTAAATTGGACAAGGATGATAAAATGACCCTTGAAGCTCTTTATAGACCAAAAAAGGGTTCCTTTCAAACCCACATCAGCGCTGCCACCGATTACAAAGACAGTTGGACATCAACCAAATGAACCGGATAAAAATTTATGCGACGCCGGAGTATATGTTCATTGCCCTGGCTGGTGAATTTGAAAATTACCATTTATAAATTATTAATGAAAATTCCCCATGGAAAATTTATTTGAACTCGAAACTTATTCCCTCGCAACCAGAAATACTCTATGATTATTTACCTGAAGAAGTGGGTCCCGTAATTCAAATTTTTCAAAATTCTTCAGATAATTTCATAGCAGTCAATGACCGTAAATACTATGTAGCAGATTTTCCTGCTCTACAAATACTTGAGGAAAATAATTGAATTATACCTAAAATCATATTGAATTTGACAAGAACTTGAAAACTGTCCAGAATAGAGGACAAATAAAAGATATTTTCCCTGGACTACCCACAGATGTTACAGGAGCATTCCATTGACGGAAACACTTTTCCAAAAACACCACATACTACAAATATAATGAGTTCACCAAAAAACTTGTTGCAGCCGGACCCTTTAATTGGAACCTATTTGATATCCCATGTCCTAATGGAGACCTTTTAAATCATCTCAAAACTTTATTGACAAAAATAATTTCTTTTTATCAATAATATTTTTAAACTTTGCAAATAATTGTTTTTCTGAAATTCCTACGAACGTTACAAGTTTATCTATCATTGTAACAGGAAGTAACAATCTACCGCAAAAATGGGAAAAACAATAGTGTAGAGCAATCAAAAATCGGTTTGTGTCCTTATGATGATAAACTTAACATATACAGGATGCAGCAAAAATTACGAGGCAAAATCAAGTGACCATTTGAGAGGACATCTAGATAGTAGACCGTCTACAGGGTGTAACGCTGTCAAAAGGATCTCATGTTGACACTCTACGAAACATATACAGGATGTATCATTAGAAAGACAAGTGACATCCTTTTAAATTACGATACACATAGCTACTCGGTTTTCTCATAATACAGAATGATACAAAATTATCGTTATTCAACTAACGTATCGTTGAAAAGACATTAACGTTCACTACTGTTATGACATATCAGTGAAAAAACACCAAACATTCTTTCAACATATTCAGGGTGCAACAAAAAAATACGAGGCAAAATCAAGTGACCATTTGAAAGGGTATCTAGAGAGTACATCTCTAATTAGATTTTTGACCATACTGTCTACATTCTTTTAACATATACAAAGTGCAGCAAAATTCTGGTCGGTTATCTTTTAACGTATACAGAGTGTTGCAAAATTATCTTTACTGTCATGACTAGAGCATGGATTTTTAAGCATAAAAAACTCAAAATAGGCTCTTAAAAACGCTCAAAATTTTCTGAAAATAAGCTCATAAATATGCTTGAAATTTAAAAAAAGCAAGGAAAAGTAATTTATAAAACGAATATCTTTATCAATATAACACAGTTTTACACAAAAAACATAAAAATAAAAGTCATTTCGTCATAAGATAAGATAAATAAAGAAACTACTTTTTCCTAAAAAAGCAGAAACCTATTTCTTTGAAAAAAAACACTAAATAATAATAGGAACGAATGAAACTTCATACATTACAAACTACTCGTATTTGAATAAACCAATAACTAATTGTTTTTCTAAATTGTCAACAGTAAATCCCATTCTTCTCACTCAGCACAAATTTTAAATGAGAAAAACTTCATTCAACATCCACGCTGGTAATTGGTATATATTTAAATTTAGGAACAATAGTTGCATCTATCGCAAGATCTTCAACAACATTTCCTTCAATAACATTTGCTATTTGGTTTAAAGCCGAGGGTATCCACAATCGGCATACGGAATTCCCTGAACAATAGACATGTGCTGGGTAACGCTAGTACGATGTTGTCACGTTATAATATAAAGTAAATTAATCGGAAATTGACAAATATATTAAAAACTGACATACCGAGAAGTAAAATGTACAAAATTAGCACGAAATACACCACTAATTGTTAAAATATGCATAAAACTAGCACAAAAAAAAAATGCATTAAAACTGAAAATAGGCATAATGGCACAAAAACAAATTGACCCTGTGAATCCTCTTATTAAAATTCATGCATATATGTGATCAAAATACATCTGCCATCAAAAATTACTTATGGCATAATAGCTATAAATCCGCGCTCTAGTTATGACATATCATTGAAAAAACACCAAACATTATTTTAACATATACAGGGTGCAACAAAAAAATACGAGGCAAAATCAAGTGACCATTTGAAAGGGGTATCTAGATAGTACATCTCTAATTAGATTTTTGACCATACTGTCTACATTCTTTTAACATATACAGGGTGCATTAAAATTCTGGTCGGTTATCTTTTAACATATACAGAGTGTTGCATAATTCTGGTCGGTTATCTTTATACAGAGTGTTGCAAAATTATCTTAACTGATGTTGAAAATACATTAACGTTCAGTACTGTTATAACAAGTGACATATCGTTAAAAAACACCAAACATTCTTTCAACAGGGTGTAGAGTACAAAGACAGAGATATTTTTTGATCACAAGATGTCAAAAGGACCTTAACAGATGATCCGCTGAGGTGTACTATTATGATAAATGAGTTCTACAATACCCATTGTAACAGGAAGTAACAATCTACCGCAAAAATAGGAAAAACCGAAGCTACAGCCTTGAGGAAGTTTTTATCTACAATACCCGTTGTAAATAGGAAAATACAATCTAAAATTTAAACACAAAAAGGAAACTTATAATCTTAAGGAAGAACAGGAAATCACATTGCAAAAACTCACTATCTCAAAGTCACGACACGTGTTTATTTGCACACGGTGGGGAAGACACACATAAATAAGCAAACGCAAGCCGGGGAGAGAGTAGTTTTTGCTAGCGGCAGCAGCCTAAAATACAAATAGACATGTAGGGTCAGGTTTAAATTCCAAATTACAGAGTAGAGTTAAATGGGTGAATGTAGAATCGAGTTTTAAAAGTAGGATTGAGACGGGGGGGGGGGGGGGGTGTAGTCAATTTACTCCTTAAAGACTTGAACCGATTTTTAGGAGATTGTGTAGTTATTTTGCAAAATAAACTTAGGAAACTTTGACAGAACACTCTGCATTGAAAGTGAATACGCCATTTTGTGGGGAATTTTCGAAAAAATCCGGTTAAAATGAAATGTCAGACATAAAGTACTTCAATACCAAAAACGATGTAATTGATAAATCGATTGATGTATTAGATTGGTTCAAAGACCACATCAAAGATAAACTATTGAATAAATTGTCAGAATTTTCCGAAAAAAGAGTCGGGTAGCGCATTATTTAAAATTATATCATTAGCAGTAAATATAAATAAATTTGAAATTGGAAACGGCTCGTCTAACATTGAACTTCCAGAACAAATTTTGAAGAAACACAGTTGAATAAATAATAAAAATACCGATCAATTTTGCTTTTACTGGTCCCTTTATCCTGCACATGCGCATGTGTACCAGACTGGCTCCTATCCATATTATAGTACAGTTTTGAAAACAGAGGATTTAGATTGTCCAATGGAATTATCAAAAATAACCAAATTTGAAAAACTTAATGATATTTCTGTAAACGTTTACGTTTACTTATTGAAATAGAAAAGAAATCATTTTATGTAGTAGTACCAGCTATATTAACAAAAAATAAGTTGAATAAACATGTAAATTTACTTTTAATTCAAAACAAATATTATCCAAAATTGAATGATTATGAAGCACCACATGTAGATGATAATAACGAAAAAATCGAATTTCATTACTGCTGGATTAAAAATTTATCAAGACTAGTTTCCTCACAGTTAAACAAAACATTATGGCTGAAAATTTATTTGTGATAGATGTCTGAATTATTTTCAAATAAAAGATAAATTAACTGAACATGAAAAATTGTGCAGTAAAATTGAATAAATATAAAATGAGTGTACCTTAATATAGCCATGTAGAATTTAAAAATTTCCCATATCAACAAACGGCTCCGTTTGTCGCTTATGCTGATTTTGAGTGTCAATTGGAAAAATTTACTGACCCTTGTTGCCAATCTGCAACAAATAAATATCAGAAACTTGTTCCATACAGTGCTGGCTACTATGTAAAGTGTTCTTACGACAATAGCCTTTCTTATTTCGATAGCTATCGCGGTGCGGATTGCATGGATTGGTTCGCAAATAAAATGTCAGACGTTGCCAAATTTGTTCATTCAAAAATGAAAACAATCGTTCCTATTATTGAAGACCAATGTACAGCAGCAAAAGCTTGCCATATACGTAATAAATAATTTGCAACTAGAGACGTGATTGTCAGAGATCACGATCATTTTTCAGGGGATTTTAGGGGATTTGCACATCAAGCATGAAATTTAAATTTCAAAAACTACACTACGAGAAGTTTGAATGGGTAGAAGATTTTACGAATTTTGACGTAATGTCAATACCCGACGAATCTGAAGAAGGGTACGTTCTTCAGGTTGATTTATCATATCCGCAAGAACTGCACGACAAACACACAGGGACTTTCCATTTGCATCTGAACACAGCATACCATCTGGGGGGAGCTAAATTGCCGAAATTAATGACAACTCTAACAGATAAAAAAGAATATACAGTACACTACAGAAACTTGAAACAAATGTTGGCCAATGGTTTAATTTTAACTAAAATACATAAAATTTTGAAGTTTCGCAGGCAACTTGGTTGAAGCCCTACATCAAGCTAAATACGCGATTGAGGACAGCAGCCAATAATGACTTTGAAAAGAACCTTTTCAAGTTAATGAATAACGCTGTGTTTGATAAAACAATGGAAAATATACGCAAACACCGCGTAGTTAAGCTAGTAAAATCATGGGAGGGTCGTTATGGGGTTAACATTTAATATCAAGTTTTTGATTTCATTGCCGCACAATTTTGGAGGAAAATTTGGTAGTTATCGAACTAAAAAAGTCAGAAATTATT
>CAJUYG010003696.1:0-20020 GCA_910591675.1 Galerucella calmariensis | reverse complement strand
TATTATTGAGCACGAGTTTCACGTAGTTCCTAACAGTTTTTCAGTTTAAACGGATGGTATATTAGGAAAAGAATTCTTAACAAAGTTTAGAGTCTCCATCGATTATCAGTTATCTAAGTTATTCATTCCTGTAGGTAGGGGTAAATTCTTTTTTGACTTAACGAGTCCATACAATATAACCATTCCTCCTAGAACTGAATTATTTGCAAGAATTTATGTGAATTTTCAAGAACCAAAAGTTTGCTTGAATAAAGAAATAAAACCCGGTGTGTACATAGGCAATTGTATCGTCCAACCTAAGGACGGAATTTGCACTATTAGCATAATAAATTCCTCAGAGTCGAACGTTCAAATTAATTACTTAAATCTTGATTTCGATAAGCTAGAAGACTATCATGTTGTTCACATTACAAAAACTAACAGCGGAGAAAGAATCGCAAGGATCGAGTCACTAATCGATACTTCGCATATGAACACCGAGGAAAAAGAATCGATTCTAGAAATTTGTAAAACATTTAATGACATATTTCATCTCGATGGAGACAAACTAACTTGTACTGAGGCCATCAAACATTCTATTCCCCTTAAGTCTAATAAACCCATCTTTGTAAAACCCTATGGACTTCCTGAACAACAGAAAAACGAAATAAATAAGCAAATTCAGCAAATGTTAGATGATGACATAATAGAGCCTAGCCATTCGCCTTTTAACTCTCCCATTCTTATCGTTCCCAGAAAATCACTGGGAAATAACCAAAAACGATTTAGATTAGTAGTAGATTTTAGAAAACTTAACGAATCTACAGAATCGGACGCTTATCCTCTGCCAAATATAATTGACATTCTGGATCATTTGGGACAATCAAAATATTTTTCAGTTGTAGATCTAGCTAATGGGTTCCACCAAATTCCTCTTAGCGAGGAAAGCAAACCGTGTACAGCATTTTCTTTTAAGGGTCACTACCAGTACAAAAGGTTACCAATGGGCCTTAAAGGTGAACCGGCATGTTTTCATAGCCTGATGAATAGTGTTTTAACAGGTTTACAAGGAATCAAATGTTTTGTTTATCTAGACGATATAGTTGTTTTTGGAAATTCTCTTTTAGACCATAATAAAAAGCTTATAGATGTTTTTAATGCTCTCAGGAAGCATAATCTTAAGTTACAGCCTGCAAAATGCAATTTTTTGAGAAAAGAAATTAATTACTTCGGACATATCATTCCTGAGGACGGTGTAAAACCAGATCCTTCTAAAGTCTCATGCGTTCAAAATTTTCCAACTCCCAAAAACGAAAAGCAAGTAGAATCATTCGTAGCATTAGCATCCTATTATCGGCGTTTTATTCCAAACTTCGCAAAAATCGCTTATCCCTTAAATAATTTGTTAAAAAAGAACGTGCCTTTTGAATGGTCCGCTGTTTGTGATGAAGCATTTTCTATCTTAAAGGAAAAACTTATTAGTCCTCCCGTGTTGCAATATCCGGATTTTGAAAAGGAATTTATTTTAACAACAGATGTGAGTAAATACGCGATAGGATCAGTTTTATCACAAGAAAAATTAAGTGAAGATAGACCTATTGCTTACGCTAGTCGAGTTTTGAATAAGGCTGAACAAAATTATTCGACAATTGAACGTGAGATTTTAAGTATAGTTTGGTCCACGCAGCACTTTCGACCTTATCTATGGGGTGATAGACCCTTCCTAATCGTCAGCGATCACAAACCGCTATCTTTTCTTTTTTCACATTCAAATCCTTACTCAAGACTAACTCGTTTCAGACTTTAACTCGAAGAATTCAATTACAAGATTATTTACCGACCCGGTAAACTTATTTCCAATGCTGATAGTCTTACTCGGATTTATAAAATAAATACCAGATCTGCATCTACTAATAACTCTTAATCAATATCTAAAAGAGATCGAAAATAAAGTTATCATAAATAAAAATATTATAGATGTCTCTGAAAATATTACCGACGTTGTAAATAATGTAGACAAACCCAGTATAATTTTCTCTGCGAGTAAAGAATTTGATGACCACCAAAAATACGATAATAATCACCACGAATTAAAAGCGCAAAATAGAGAGCTACACGACATTGCATATTTAAAGCACAATGATCGATTTTTTATTTATTTAATTACAAAAGAATCAGATTTCCAAAAAACAAAATACGATGATATTTTTTATTCATTAACGAACTTAAAGTCCTTTGTAACAGAACACGGTATTAGTGACCTTGCCTTCTCAGCTGATGAATGTAAAAACGAGCGATTAAAACTAGACGTTATTAGGATAATGTTTCGTTATATTTTCAGAGAAGCAAATGCAGTAATCACAATTTGTCACAACAACGTATATCAAGACCTTAGTCAAAAGGAAATAGAAACCATATTAAAAGAGTATCACAATTGTCACCTAGGTGGACATCAGGGAGTTAATAGAACTTTTAATCGGATAAAGGAAAAATATCGCTGGAAAAACATGTTTAAACATATAAAAAAATTCATTCGTTCTTGTGAAATTTGCCAAAAAAATAAAACTGGTAAGAAAACAAAACTACCGATGGTAATTACTACCACCTCATCTAAGCCATTTGAAAAGGTATTTCTAGATATCGTAGGGCCACTGAATGTAACTGACCAAGGCAATAAATATTTACTAACATTCATGGATGATCTAACTAAATTTTCATTAGCTATACCGATTCCAGAGCAAACGGCTGAGACGCTAGCATATCATTTTACAACAAAAATTATCTGTCAGTATGGTATTCCCAAATATGTATTGACAGATCAGGGTTCAAATTTCCTCAGTGATTTATTTAAAAAGACGTGTCAATTATTAATAGTTTCTAAAATTCAAACTACGAGTTTCCATCCTCAAAGTAACGGCTGCTTCGAAAGATCTCACAGAACATTTGTTGAATATTTAAGAAGTTTTATGAACAAAGATATGAATAATTGGGATGAGTTCATGCCTTTTGTTACATTCACTTATAATACTACTCCTCATATCTCCACCTCCTTTACTCCTTTCGAACTCCTTTTTGGTCACAAAGCAGATTTGCCTACAACGTTAAGTAAATCCCCCGGAGTCCTTTATAGTTATGATGACTACTACAATGAACTAAAATCAAGAATGCAACACTCTCATGAAATAGCCCGCAAAAAACTAACAAAAAGTAAAGAAATGTCAAAAAATACTATGATAAAAATATTAATCCTCTCAATATAAATGTAGGTGATAAAGTTCTCCTTAAAAATGAATCTGTCATAGTAGGAAAAACCAAAAAGTTGCAGCCTCTATTCAAAGGACCTTACGAGGTCATGTCTATCGATTCGGATGTAAATTGTACAATACAAATCAACAAAAAACTAGTTAAAGTTCACATGAATAGATTAAAACTCTTTTCAGAATAAAAAAAAATAATAAAAAAGAATTTTTGCCTGCAAGTATTGAAATTGAAAGTATTACACATTTTAATTTTGTTTTAGTATAGTTTTAGATAAAATCATTAATTTAGTAATCAAGGAACTTGTTCCAAATTAATTATGCTACATAAAAAAATTTTTTTAATTAGTTTTAGGCCATGAATTTGCCTTCAGTTCTTTTGACCGCCATGCCACTGATGGTGTTTTCAAGTGACTATTATAATAATACCTTGATAAATTCAAGTCCAGGACTGTACTACGAGAATATTGGTAACTTAAATCTCTACACCGATAAATGGAAGTTAGTTGTTTATTTAGACTTAATTAATTATCACAGCGAATACAAAACGATTTTATATTACAGAAAGGTATTGGAAAAATTTTGTAAATTAGCCGAATCACGCGGTTTAGAAAATAACGAATGTGATTCCTTGAAGCAAACTACTGAATACTTCCTTAAAAATATTAATGTTAACGATAAAATAATTATGGAAATGCTAGGCGCGGATGTACAATCCCGATCTAGAATAAAAAGAGGTTTCCTAAATATTATTGGTTCAATTTCAAAGACCTTATTTGGAACTTTAGACGAGGAAGACGCCAAATTTTTTGATTCGCAAATACAAAAATGAAAAAATAACCAAAATAATTTAACAAAACTCCTAAAAGAGCAAACGTCAATCGTACGAAGTACTCTGTTAGATAGTAACTCTTGGTTCTTAAATAGAACAAACCTATTAGAAAATAAGTTAGATATAACAGGTAATTTTATTAACAAATTTGTAGCTAACCAAAACTCAAAAAATTATAATTTAGAAATAAATATGAAAATTACTGAAATTTTTTCACTTTTTTCATTTATAGAAACGATTTTCAAGTCACACCAAGATAATCTATTAAATATAATTCAAAAATCTCTAGAAGGAAAATTACATCCTCTAATAATCAGTCCGGTAGAGCTTATAAAACATTTGAGTAATTTACAAAATTATATGGACGGGTTAAGTTTTCCTGTCAGTCCTATTTTGGAAAATACACATGTTCTTTTCAAATTAACAGAAACTAATGTTTATTTTTATAATAATAAAGTAACGTTTGTTTTGTATGTTCCTTTGATAACTCCAAGAGAATACGGAATTTATAAAATTTCCAGTCTACCTACTCAAGTTTCTTCAAACCGATACGCATTTATTGTGCCAGAAAGTAACAATTTATGTATCGATGCTATAAAGCAACATTATATTATGTTAAGTGACTTGGAACTCGCCTTCTGTAAAATCACTGTAAGAAATAATTATGTTTGTGAACAGAAAAAACCTATATTATTAGTGCACTTACACGGTGGTTGTGAAGCAAATCTATTTGTACCTTCATTATCCATTCCGAAAACTTGTAATAAAAAATATTGTTTGTAACTTATCCAATTTTTATACAATTAGCCCAAGCAAACTCATGGTTGTACACTATCCCCACAGAAGAAAATGTAGATCTTAATTGTAAATATGTTAAACAAAGATTATCCTTAACACTAAATGGTACAGGAATTTTTCACATTAATACAAATTATTCAGCCTATACAAAAGATATGATATTAGCCCCTCATAACGAATACTTTACCAAAACTACTGTAAATTATATTCCACCCTTGGATATAAGGAAAGAGATACACTTTAATTATTCGAAGCTCAATAATATTGAAATGTTAAGAATAAATTCACCTACTACAATTCAATCTAATGATATTCAAACATGGAATTTGCATAATGTAATTATATATGTAATATTACTAGTACTAATAAGTGTTTTGATATCATATTACATAATAAGAAAAATGTTCATTATAGTAAAACCTCAAGTTAAAAATGAAATAAAAATCCCAGAGACACACCAAACAGCTGACGAAACCGACGTTGTTAATGAAAAAAATGGAAAGTGAAAGCCATGAGCGTGCTGAAAATTGTAACCCAAGGTACAATTTTAAAAATTAGGGGGGAGGTGTTGTAAAGCCCTAACTTTACACCCTCTTCGAGGTATTGTTCTTATTTTATTTCTATTGTTCTAATAATGAAATGCATATTAATCACATTCTTAGTATTCTTCATATTTCTACATAATATATTTCATAAAAGGTTTTATTTCGTAATTAGCTGAGTTTTCTGTTTTCATATCTAGTTCATAGAAACACTAACATTTGCGCTTTTGTCTCATTGGTCAGTATTAGTAAAGTTGTCATAATTTCATTGGCTTAACTTAAAATTCTAGATGCTTCGATCACATGATTTACATGTTCTATAAAACAGAAAGCTTGGCAGTATTCTTGGCCATTTTTCGCACATTCCTTGTCGGGTTTACATTGTACAATTTAAACCAATAAAGGGTTTTCTTCTGACAATCTTGTTTGACTTGCCCAGCTCACGAGAATACAACAATGCAGTACACATTATTTCCTTAACAACGATCTCTGAAAATATTATTCTATAATTCTGTCTGACTGTTCTGTCTTCGCAAAACATACTTTATCTTGACAGTGACATTCAATTATAATTTAGGTTAGAATTCTGCCAAAAATATAATTTATATTGATTATTAAATATTGTATACTAATGATTTCAATTTCAGGTGTAACTAATACATATTGATTATAAAAAACAAACAAACTAATTTTAAATGGAGAATTCTAAATTTACTTTAATTATTACTGGATATGATAAAAAAATATATGATACTTTATTAATTCAAGGTAAGTCTTTTTATTTTAATTCCAAAATTTGTATTCAAATTAATTTATTATACATATTTATTTCTTGCATTTCTGTTCTTCTGTAATCCTTTTATGAATAGAGTTGATTCAAGTAATTTAATTATCTGATACCATTACAATATATTGTTATGGTTATGGTAAGTGAGCTTTTTTTTATAAATTTAATATGTATACATTTTGTTTATTATATTGTTTAATGCTTACCTTTTTTTTATATTTATTATTATTTAGTTGGGCGCCATTAATGATTATCTTAACTATTTTATGAGACTCTTAATTTTTATTTTATTATATTATTATCTATATGTTTTTTTTATTACTCTCGGGGTATATTTTATTGTGAGGTCAAATTAAAATTTATGAAAACCGACTCTGTTCTTTGGCCTTCGTGTTGAAAGTTGGCACTAAAGTATATTACTGCAATTGAATCATAGAAATTGAAACAAAACAGCCACATGTACTCTTGGATAAGTGTTTTATCTTTTATTCAACTATTATTATTATTAGTTTTTTTTATATAATAAAATATTCAAATTATACAATTATACAGTTACTCCAATTCTTATTTATCTAAATTTTCATTCATTCATCCAGGCACACCATTTAACTATACTCACAGAACTAAATTCAGTAACGTGGATATGTGACCTTAATTATAATAGACTATTTATCTAGTAAAAAAAAAGAAGAAATTTATTTTACTTTGTTCTTGGAATATGACTGTTATGAAACTTAATGAAAACGTTAATCTAACGAATTGATTTTATCAAATGTTCTGTGAGTATTTTTATCTAATTATATCTGAGCAAACAATTAAATTCTAATAAGCAAACAATTTATACTACATAAAAAAAAAACTTAAAATTAATATGGACAGTGGGTAGGTACCTGAATGTTTGTTAGTTTATACTTTTATTCCATCTTCAAATTCGAAGGTTTCAATGGGTTGGAAAATGTGGGAAAGGCCTGCAGAAGATACAGACTGTCAGCTGATGATCAAATCCGGTATTTTCTTTCTTCAAAACTGTGGACTTTACACAGTCTGTTCGTTGTGGAAAATTTCTTAGTTATATCGACAAAACTATGCCAGATATATCAGTTCGCCTTGATTAAAATTATAAATTCAGAGGTAGATGTTCGCTTATCGGCACTTTGTAAGTATTCTTACTTATTTTACTTTTATTACTTATATCACTGACTCCTTATAATTATGTTTATATAAATAATTTATTATTAATCTTTTGAATATTTTATATAATTTTTATCAAGATTTTCACTTTAAATTTCAATTCAAAATTTTCTACGTCTTCTTCGGAGAAATTTTTGCAAGTTGTTGATTTTTTCATTTGTTTTCTAAACAAACTCTCTTTTGTTTTATTTCAATCAATGAAATTCATTTTAAAAGTTTGTTACTAAATTGATATTCCCGATCTTTAAAAATATTGTAAGTTTATTCAAATGAAATTATGTTTTAGTTTCTGTATGGTGTTTGTTTCATTTTTATGTTATTGTTTTCATCATTGCAGTGGTCAAAAATTTGTATTTATATCTTTTATAACCTTAAAATTTAGGTTGGTATTTTACACAATTTGCTTGAAGTTGGTACTCCTGTTTTTATCTGTCAATTTATAGCTTAAATTCTTCGATTATACAGGGTTTATTAAAATAGATTAATAATTTAGAATATAGTATCTGCCAAAACTTATTATAAAGAATGTTATTTATTTTTATTAATATTATCAATTTTGCATGTTTTAATTTGACTTATTCATTAGTTTATTTCTATTATATCTATTTTATTGTGATTAATTTATTTAACTGAGTAACCAAATAACAGAGTTGATCGTATTGCCTTATGATTATTTTTAAATGATTCATTATGGGTATGTTCATACCATAACAATATATATATTTTTACCTCTTGAGCATAAACTCTAGATGCTAGGAGACAAGTTTCTGAACATTCCATAATGCAAAGTATCATGTCGACTCTTTCGTTTAACAGGTACTGCTTCATTTTTTGTAGCAATAAAATTCTAAAACTGATGCAAGATTCTTCAGAGAATTTTCTATACAATTTAAGAAAATTGTAAATTGCACGAAAAGTATAATACCTAGGTATGGGACACCCTTATACCTTTCGAAAGAGGACATTGTTTTGAGTATGGTAAATTATCAAAATACAGGGTGTTCCATTTAAATTAAGCCCGATATTACCCATTGAAGGATGTAATAATTAAGCTGAAAATTCTGAACACCCTGTGAATAGATATTTAGTAGTCGATCGTGAAATACATTCAACAAATGTCCAACTATTGAGATGTGAGAGAAAACTTGCTAGAATTTTTTATATCAATGAGTTATTAATTTTTTTCGAAATGCTCACATTTTTAAAAAAGTCAGCATAACTCGGAACCCTCTGTATTTAGGTGTAGGGAACCATTATGAAGGAGTACTTTATTTTTTAGGGGCAATCAGATAATGCAATAAAATATAGGGTGTTCCATAAGAAAAAATATAACTTTGATACGCCACACTTTATTGGAACATCCCGTATATTTCAAAATAATTTTAAAATGTAGCCTATATGAATGTTCAAACTACTAAAGTGAAAAATATTTCAAAACTTTCACCGTTTCGCTATAAACCTCCATCCCGTTGGTCGTGATGTGATAGTATCATACATCACATACACCTAACAAGGGTTATTTCGATATAAAATTTCAAAAATAAAAACTTTTTAAAAGGGAAATTTCTCTTATCAATAAACAAAAATAAATCAAACTAGAGAAGACAGTTTGAAATTTATAATGTACCTAACTAATAAAAAAATAAACAAAATTTTGAATTAAACTTGACAAAATAAAAATAAACAAATCACCTGAAATATATTTGAACTTTAATCCGATTTTTAAACAGAAATCTTGATAACTTCTTTCTAAATTATTAAAATCCTTTTCATATAATTTCAGAACCTTCAATCTTCAAAAGCTTTATAAAAGGTTTCTTGGCTAATATTAATCTGAAAAGAAAGAACCTGAAAAATAAAAAAATTATTAGTTAGGTTATAAAATCTGACATAAAAATAGAAAGAGTATATCTATGAACATAGTTAACTAAGAGTGAACCATAGAGAAATATAATAATTTTGTCTATGGAGTGAACTTAGATTTGTCAACTCGAACGGAAGAGAAGACCTTAGTAACAGAAATAAAAACAAATGTCAAATAATTTTTAAAATTTTGAAATTAAACGATAAAAACAAAAATGAAGTATTTAAAGATATTAATAATAATCTTTCATATTGAAAAAGGAACACAAAATTAAACATTCAAGTCAAGTAATAAAAATTAAAAATTATTAACTGAATTTGATTGGTCAGCTGATATAAAATAAACTTAAAACTAAGAGACACATGATTGTTGATTTTAGAAAAAAAAAAGAATTACGTTGTTATTGATAAGAAACGGGGAGGAAGGCGTCCCTTAGCTGTAAAGAGATACAGAATTAAAAAGAGTTTTCACATCTCAGTAGTAGTCGCGAAACTGCCATTGAGGGCGCTGAGTTTTCACATCTCAGTGGTAGTCGTGTTTGGGCCTTCAGCTAACCGAGTCAGAGTAGGATATTGGAAAAGTGTTACAAGAAACACAGGGCGGGAATTTCATAACGCGTAACCTGAGAACCGTACCCCTCTGCCGTAGAACTTTGACTGGTCGAGAGCTTTGTTTGCGCACGCTTAACTTTTCGCTTTAGCATGCACCCGCTTTCGCTTGCACATCCCGTTCCTCGTAGTAATAACCCGTAGTTTGGCGCTTTTAGATACCGTTGCTTTTAGGGTAGTAATTTTGTGTTAATTTTGTTATTAGATGATTTAATAAATATATTGAGAATAAGCATTGTTTTCCTTCAACTTCTTGCAAATCCGAGGAAAAATACAGCAGCGAATACCCAGGTTGGCAATCCAGGAGGACAGGTAAAATCTGTTTCACCGGCTACAGTGCATTCGTCCACACCATATTGACCCCTGGAGTATTTTCCTCCTTCACTGACGCTGCCCGGAGCAAGTGGAGCATACCACTTTAAAAAACTGGCGCCCGAGGCATCCGTTACCAGAGTTTAGGCGTCAAATAAACGAGTAGCGACGGAAAGGACGTTACAATGGGAAAAAAGTTGAAATGCAATTATTGTTAGTAAACAATTTAGAAATAGACATAGTTATAGGAATCGATGAATTGACTAAATATAAGGCACGAATTGATTTTGATAAAATGGAGATAGAAATAGATGGAAATAGGACTGAATTTGAAAATGGAAATTTGGAAGAATTGGCAATTGAAGAGGATAATAAGATGTTATGGAATATAGAAAGGAGTGGAATAATGGAAGAATTGGAATTAGTGTGTGGAAATAAAGGATATGAAGGAAAGGTGAAGAGTTTAGTTAGGAAATATGAAGGATTGATTCGAAAAGAAATGAGAATGGCAAATAACTATGTGCACAAGATAGAAGTAAGAGGTGTAGAAAATTTCAGAATAAGAACGTATCCCATACCTTACAAATATAGGAAAGAAGTAGACTTAGAAATACAAAACATGTTGGAAGATGGTATAATAGAAAGATGCAATACAAGATATGTGAATCCTATTGTGGTAGTCGTGAAAGCAAATGGAGAATTGAGATTATGCCTAGATGCTAGAAACATAAACCAATACACTATACCACAATACGAGGCTCCGATGAATGTAGAAGCGATATTTGGACGCATAACTAACACAAAAATATTTCCAAAAATTGATCTTCAACACAGCTTTTGGCTTATTCCTTTGAATAAAAACAGTAGAGACTATACAGGTTTTTCTATTGATGGCGTTTTGTACAGATTTTGTGCAGCTCCATATGGTATACAAAGTGCTTGTTCAGCCTTGGTTAGAGCATTACGCCAAATATTGAATACATTTGAAGACTTTGCTTTACATTATATAGACGACATATTAATTTTTTCATATAATGGAGAAGAACATTTAAATCATATAGAAATTATTTTAAGAGAATTAGATGGAGCAGGTTTAAAAATAAACCAAGATAAATGTGAATTTTACCAGAAAGAAATATGCTTTCTGGGATATAAAATTCATCAGAATGGAATGGAGATGGATGAAGAAAGAATAAATGCAATAATAGAATATAAAAAACCATCAAACTTAAAGAATCTTCGAGGGTTTTTAGGAATGATGAATTACTTCAAACGTCTGATACCGGATCTAAGTAAAAAACAAATACCTCTAATAGAGCTACTTAAAAAAGATTTTAGATGGAAATGGACACAAGAGAGAGAAATAGCTTTGAATAATCTAAAAGAAGCCTTTCAAAAGCAATTGAAAGTATATCATCCAAACTATGATCTACCTTTTATATTGCGAACTGATGCATCCAAAGAGAGATTTGCAGGTGTCTTATTACAAGTACAAAACAATATGGAAGTACCCATATGTTTTGTATTAAGGGTCACGAAAAATTATGAACAAAATTATGGGGTATCAGAATTAGAATTAACTAGTATAATTTTATGTATTACAAAATTTAGATTTAATTTGTTAGGGGTGAAATTCATAATAGAGACAGATCATTCATCATTAACAACAATTTAAAAAAATAGATTTGGAAATAGTAGAGTACATAGATGGGGGTTAATTTTACAAGAATATGACTTTGAAATAAAATATATTCCAGGTAGAACAAATGTGGCAGATGCTCTGAGTAGAGAAAGTAAGGGGGAAAATAACATAAATAAAAAGGTAGAACGTGTCGCGAGACACACGGTAGGAACTTTAGTTCCTTTTAAGCAAAAATTATGTAATACATCTGACGTTATAGATAAACGATTTGCATATTCTTTGGTGGTCGAGTAGTAAGCATACCAGACTCTCACGCAGTAGACCCGGGTTCGATACCGCGCGAGGGAGTTTTTTTTTATTGTTAATTTTATTTTTAAATAATTATTTTGCATGTTATTAATAACGACAACAGGTGGACGTTTGAAATATTTAGCAGAATATTCATTATTATAGATAATGGTACGGTACCCTTCATGAGAGAGTCCGACTGGCAACATTTACTTATAACATCATCGTATATTTAAAAAAGGAAACCGTAGCATTATACAAATTGGACATTCAAGAACTGTACGTTTACCACAAAATTAGTGGAAACATAAAATTGAATTGTTAAATTTTTAATTTGAAGTTATATTACAGTTTATAGAAATTTTTATTTTCTAGATTTTTTCCTAAGTGGGTCGTAGAAAAAATATGCTGCTCGACTCGTGTGGATTGTCCATATCGCACTTGAACGATTGAGCACTCCGCCTACGGGGTCGTGCTCCATCTTCGTCCTCGTGCGATATGGCCATCATATCCACACTAGTTGCACGAACTACAATTTCTTTCAAAATATGCCCTTCTACATTCAAAAACTACCTACCAAATGTCAAATCAATTTATCCATCCTTTTTAAAGTTATCGAATTAAAACATTCAAGTTTTCAAAATTTCAACACCCTGTATTTCGAAAAGTAAATGTGCTAGACCCCTTAATCGCGCGAAAAAAATTATGGAAATAATAGTAAAAGTTTATCCGAACAAATTCAAGTAGATCACTAGCACTGCGAATACCAGCTTTGCATAGAATATCAATATAGCATCGGTGGTTCAGTGGTTAGAATGCTCGCATTGCACGCGGGCGGCCCGGGTTCGAATCCCGGCAGGAGCATATTTATTAATATGAATCGCTGCTTCGTAAACGAGAAAGAGACTAAGAAGGCACAAGCAACGTAACATAACGTAGCGTAACGTAACGCGTAACGGTCAGATCTTTTGCGTCGCGACCCCTGGTCGCTCAAACATAACCTGGCGTAAAGAACTAAAGTTCCAAAAGAATAGTTAAAATTGGGGTAAATATTATGAAAGATTTAGAGGGGATATTTTCTTTAAACAAAATAATTGAAGACCAAGAAAATTCAACAGAAAAAGAAAAACAAAGGGGATATTTAAAAGATAACATAGTAATAAAGAAAATTGGGGAAGTAGAGGCATTTGTGATAACCGAAAATTTTGCAAAGAAAATAATCAAAAGTTTACATGACAAAATGGTCACATAGGTTCTAGAAAATTATGGTTATTATTTAGGGAAAATTACATTAGTAAAGGGGACCAAAGTCTTGCAAAACAATGCACCAAAATTTGTCACATATGTCAATTGGGAAAAAGTAAAAATAAGAGGAACGAAAACATTGCAAAAACAATAGTAACAACAAAATGTGGCGAAATAGTTGCAATGGATTTTCTTAGTAATCTAATACATAGTGGGTAAGGGAACTCTCATATTTTAATTGTTGTTGACTTATTTTCAAAATTCGTGAAATTGTATCCTACAAAAACTACAAAATGTTAAGTTGTTATGGAAAAATTGACAGATCATATGAACCAGGTCATAAAACCTGAGAAATGCATAGTAGACAATGCAACGTATTTTATAAATAATAGATTTAAAAAATTTTGCAATGAAAATCAAATAGGTTTAAAAAATATAAGTATAAGACATCCACCTGCAAACCCCTCCGAAAGATAGATTAGAGAGGTAACAAAATTTTTGAGAATTGCTCTACAAAACAAAAATCATGAAAATTGGGAAGATCATATTGAGGAAATTCAGAATTATTTAAACAATATACCAAATACGGTTACAATGGAAAGTGCATATATCTCATGAAAAAAATAACACCTGAAAGAAAATGGGAAATAGAATCAGATAAAAATTATGAAGAAGTTTTGGAAAAAGTAAAAAAAAATTTACAAAACAACGCAAATAAATATTTATAAAAATTAGAACAAAATTTAAAAAAGGAGATTTGGTGATAGTTCGTGCACTAAGAGTATCAGATAGAAATAGAGGTACATGTGCAAAATTGAAACTTCCTTTCGAAGGACCATATGAAATAGACAACGAGAATGGAGTGAACAGTTATGTTCTTAAATACTTGGAAGGAGAAGAAATCAGAAGAATATTCAATATTCATGATTTGTACAAATACCACCATTGATAGAACGTAAACGTAAAACTAAGACAGAAATATTTAAATTGAAAAAAAAATCTACACATAAGTATTGTTATATTGTAAATAAATTAGGTTTTTAATATTAAGTTAGAGTTAATTAATTGAAGAAAATACTACAATATAGGATTAGGGAATCTTGATAAAAGTTCTTGATCAGGATAGCGACCTAAAATAAAAAAGAAATTATAAGTAAAACAAAATGAAGTAAAATTTGCATTCATAAAAATTTTCAAAGAAAGTGTTTGATAAATGCAAAATTTAGGGGATTTTGATATGGAAAATAGTATCATACATCACATACACCTAACAGGGGTTATTTCGATATAAAATTTTAAAAATAAAAACTATTTAAAAGGGAAATTTCTCTCATCAATAAACAAAAATAAATCAAACTAGAGAAGACAGTTTGAAATTTATAATGTAACTAATAAAAAAATAAACAAAATTTTGAATTGAACTTGACAAAATAAACAAATCACCTGAAATATATTTGAACTTTAATCCGAACTTTAAACAGAAATCTTGATAACTTCTTTCTAAATTATTAAAATCCTTTTCATATAATTTCAAAATCTTCAATCTTCAAAAGCTTTATAAAAGGTTTCTTGGCTAATATAAATCTAAAAAGAAAGAACCTGAATAATAAAAAAATTATTAGTTAGGTTATAAAATCTGACATAAAAATAGAAAGAGTATTGTAATGTTTGTATCCTACTATGGATACTTGGTGAATTAGAATTGTGGAAGGGCCTCTGAGTGGGTGGTGTTGCTGGTCACTCGGTGTGTCATCTTACAGGAATAAAACAACTACTGGAATCACTGGGACATGTTCTCTTTATTACCTTACTTCACTATTATACATTAACCCACTTATTACTAGAATAATAATTAGATTATATTTAGAATTGAATGTCTTAGAATGAATTACTAGGATATATTTAGAATGTAATAGAATATATTTTGAATGCCGCTTAAAACCCTATCGTTAACATATTTATACAACGAGTCAAGTTCACCTCTTTTGTAAATATAAATAATACTGTTTATGTTTACTTCACGCTCTGAACTTGACTTCATACGTCGACCTTTATATTTCATATATATAAACGATTCATGATTTATTGAAATTAGCTTCAAGGGAATTTATGTCTTTATTCATAATAATACCATAATAATAATTTAAATAATTGATAAATAATATTTCGGCCAAAAGGCATCATAGTATATCTATGAACATAGTTAACTAAGAGTGAACCATAGAGAAATATAATAATTTTGTCTATGGAGTGAACTTAGATTTGTCAACTCGAACGGAAGAAAAGACCTTAGTAACAGAAATAAAAACAAATGTCAAATGATTTTCAAAATTTTGAAATTAAACGATAAAAACAAAAATGAAGTATAATAAATAAATAATAAACTTTCATATTAAAAAAGGAACATAAAATTAAACATTCAAGTCAAGTAATAAAAATTAAAAATTATTAACTGAATTTGATTGGTCAGCTGATATAAAATAAACTTAAAACTAAGAGACACATGGTTGTTGATTTTAGAAAAAAAAAGAATTACGTTGTTATTGATAAGAAACGGGGAGGAAGGCGTCCCTTAGCTGTAAAGAGATACAGAATTAAAAAGAAATGTTTTTAATGTTGTTAAAATAATTAAAATTTAAGTTATAATAAAGTAAAACAACTCAAAATATATAGTAAAAGTGTAACTAACCTTTTTCAACAAGTTCCTGTTAAAAATTCCGTGGTAAATATCCATTTAAATTAATAAACCTTCAAATAAACCATAAATGGAAATTAGGGGCCATTTAGGTATACTGGAAATTCTCCAAGCTGACGACGGAACCTGAGCGAAGCAATCCAAATCAAGGACTGACAGGCCCAGAGCGGTCTGAAACATAAAAGGAAGTAATTATTAGAATTTCAAAACGTAGAAGAAGAAAAGGTATTTGATAAATTATAATTTGAATCATCAACTTACATGTGTGTGGTGATAATAAAACTCTGATATTTATCTCTTATTGTTGAGGTAATAGATTCGTCCATTTTGTTGAAACACATGTTTTCAATTTCATCAGTATACTTTTTTTTACACATTTTGTGTTAGTGTTGCATAACTAGTGTAAGAACTAGCTGTTAATTTTCATTAGTATGAATGTTCAGGAGTGAAAGACCATTTAGATAAGAGTATAATAAAAAATTTGTCTGCATATTTACTTTTTAAATCTGTATAAATACACTAAATAGTAAAATAATAAACTTATTAATATTTCACTGATCACGAAACTAATTTTTTTTCTTTCATAAGGTTGGCAAACTTAATACACTATTGAACATTTTCAAGGGCAAGGACACAGGACCGGCCTTAAAAGTTTTCGAATATAATTAAAATTAAAAAAGGTAAACAGAATTAAAAAATAACCAAAAATAAAGTATTTAATACCTGAACTCACCCTGAGTGTTGAAGAGTCCCAGAAAACCGGTAAGTGGTGTATGATACCATTGACATAAAATAAATTTCTAAAAATCATTGGTGCCCAACAAACAAACACATCAATACAATAAATAAAAAAGTTTAATGATTATAATAACACACACAAAACATTTAATTCATATCAATTGTCGCAACCAACGTGGGGCTTCTGGAAAAGGCTCGATCTTAAAAATTTTCACATTTATAACATCGTTACATATAAAATTTAAAATAAAATAAAACCTATATTAAATAATACAATAAAACTTTACTTGATAAATATTTAACATATATAAAATAAAATAAATACTTGATAAATAAATAAAATTATAATGGACGGAACTGGAGAAAAAGTTCAGGACAAGAAGGAAAAAAGGTTGATGAACTTGAAAGTTAACGAATTAAAGGAAGAACTAGGAAGAAGAGGAGAAAGCACAACTGGTACAAAACATGAACTAAAGGACAGATTAAAACAATTATTAGAAATGGAAGGAAAAGACCCAGAACAATTTGATTTTGAAACAAAGAAAGAACAGGAAGAAGAAAGGAGACATGGAAAGGGTGATTTTCAAGTACATTACATGGAACAAGGACAAAACACTAAAATAGAGGAACAAATAGAAAGTCAAGTAGCAGAAAAATCATAGGAAAATAAAGAGGAGATGGACGTATTGAACATGTTACATGTGATGATGAAAAAAATGGATCAAACTAACACAAAAATGGATCAAACTAACATTAAAATGGATCAGAATAAGGAAGAAATAAAACAGGAAATGAACATTGAAATGGATCAAAATAAGGAAGAAATAAAACAAACTAAGGAATCAATAATTAGATTAATGGAAGAAAAATTAGGACAGGTTGAGAAGAAACTAGAAGAATCAAACTTCCATATGGAAAATAAAATAGAATTCACTAAACAAGAAATAAGAGGAGAAATGATTGGAAGGATAACAGAAATAGAAAATTTACAAATTAACAGAATTGAAGATTTAAAAAAGGAAGAAAAGAATTTCAAAGGAGAAATTCATAGAGAAGTTAATGAAATAAAATTGGGAGTAAAGGATACTCAACAAAAGATGAAACATTTAGAAGGAAAATGGGACAAAACCCTGACTGAATTTAAACAAGATGTAGAAGAAGCATGGATTAAAAAACAAAATCACAAAGAAGAGAAAACAGAACAGAGAATTGGAGAAATTCAGAAGGAGATGGAAATTTTAAAAAGAAAAATAGAGCAAACAGGAATAAAAATAAATGTTGGAGACCAATTGAAAAAAAATGCAGAAATGACCAGGAAATTGGAAAATATGGAAACAAGATTGGCTCATTTACAAGAAGAATATAGCCAGGCAGAAAGCAAAAATTTTCAGGACATGAGATATGGCATGATAGAAACTGGGGTTATCAATAACTACGAAGGAAATAGGGGAGAACATAAATTTGGAGGGGATAATAGAAAAATACACCCGAAAGTATTTATAAAAATTTTGAGGAGCAAAATGAAAATTAGAAGCAACGAAGATATGAAGGAAATGATTCGAGAAAATTTAGATAATCATGCTTCAGTGTGGTTTACCAGTAAAGAGGAAGAATTTGGAAATTTTGCAGAATTTTAGGCATTACTTATGCAATATTCCTGGGGAAACAATGCTCAAACTAGAGTAAGAGAAAGGCTCTATTCTGGAAAATATGAGACAGGAAGAGGTAATAGCATGAATGATTACGCTATGAAAAATTTCATGAATGCAAAATTCCTAGATCCACCCATACCAGAGGAAGAAATAATCATCTTTATATCCAGACATTTTAAATTTGAGATAACAGAAACAATTGCAATACAAAACATTAGAAACATAGAACAATTGAGTAGCTATCTTCAAAGAATTGAAAGGAACAATAAAATAGAAAATAGCAGAAATAGAAACCCAATTGAAAATCGAAGCTATAATAGATATAATGATAATAACAATCATGAACCAAACAATAATAATCAAAATAATGGAGGAAATAACAATATTGAACAAAATAGGAATATTTACAGGAACAATGGAAATAATAACAATGGTCAATATGAAAGGCATAATAATTATGATAACAATAATACAAATAATAACAGAAATAATAATTATCAAAACAATTATAACAGATACAGCAACAATAACAACAACAATTATAGAAACCGACCATATGAAGGAAACAACAGAAATGGACAGTATGAAAATAGACAAAGGGAAAAAAATAGAGAAAAAAGAAGAGACCACAATACAAGAAGGACAAATGAAAATACCGAAGAAAGAGGAAACAGAAATGGAGAACAAAGAAGAATAAACAATATACAAAGACAGCAAGAAAGAATGATATCAATGGAACCAGAGATAGTCACTGAAGAAGAATCCAATCAAAATTTTGGATCAAGCACATACCAAATGTAAAAAAAATATTATCTGTACATATGAACATCCAAGGGAATACATAAAATTTGGGGAAGAATTAGAGTTAAAACAAACAATGGGGTTAATAAACATAAAAGGAAAAATAAATGGAAAACAAGTAAAAATCTTAATAGATACAGGTTCGGAAGCATCTATAATTAAAGAAAAATTAATAGAAGAAAATATTGGAGATTATGAAAATAAATTAATTAAAATACCAAAAGCTGCATTGATAGGAGCAAACGGAAAAAAGTTTTGTGAAGTAAGTAAGTCTATATATAGTATTTCGGTTATTTTTCAACGTAAAAATGTGATTCTTTTTCGTATGTTATCAGAATAGCCCGGTTTTAATATAATGTATAATTCTTCCGCGATATTAGTTTTTACAAAGATTGTATCACCTCCGCGCGCCGATAGAACTCTGACAGCTCTGTAGTAGGCCAGCCCCCCACGCCGAATAATACACCGACGTATACTTTACTGGTAGCACTAAAAGGCATGCTACCGAAACGAAAGGCAGAGTTAGTCCGCCGACATAGCAGCTAGAAGAACACCACGCCGTCTACAGAGCAGCCGACAACCGAACCAGGGGTACGTTCGATAACATCATCCTAGCATAAGACTTACGCGAACTGTCGTTCGAAAACATGAGTAGGCATAGATTGGCAACGTTGTATCGGCCGTTCGAAAACATCGAATAATATTATTCGACGTCCTCCTTTGTCAATCGATTTAAGAGTAGAATGAAAAGTATCCGACTTGCGCACTAGTTTATTTGTAGGTTAGTTC